>CAJQZP010000038.1:0-29479 GCA_907164705.1 Parnassius apollo | reverse complement strand
TTTAGTGGTGGCAGTGATTGTGGGAGAGAGATGTGCTCCACAAACTAGGGAAGGAACGCTTTTTTCTCCACGCCTATAGATATTTATTTTTCACTTTTTTATATAAAAAAAGGAGACAATCAATTTTTCTATGGAGAATGGGCCCACTACACATTTTAAAGATTATCAAAGAAATGCATGCCGATTTATTCCTTATAATCCATAGATTACAATAAAATTATTAGTTTTACTGCATCTAAACGGAGTCCTGAGAAATTAACAAATAAAATATGAATCTAACAATAACCTAAAAACAAACTGAAAGCGATTTTCTGGTAGTATTCATCGGTATTATAAGTTAAAATAGTGCACACTTGAATAATAGTAAATATAAAACTAAGCTGTAGATATATTCAGCATTTATAAATATTTTAAAATCGATGTAAAACCTTTCACTAGTTCCGGCATAACATAGTGCCTGTCTATGCACAAATGTCGTATGGATTCTAAGTTTGACATGTATTGATTGATTGTGAGTGTAATTCTAAATACCAAGATGGCTAAGGGATAATGTCTATTTATATTTATGATATTACCAACACACAGTAAGATGTTTTAAACTGGTTGTATTACAAAAAACAAAATATAATGTAGTTAATTCTATTTATTATAACTAACAGTAGTAGGTACAGAAACAGAAACCTTTTATTCAATTTAGATTATAAATAATACTTATTGAAAGTCACTTTTTTAATTTACCACTGGTTCGGAAAAAACCTCTGACTTGAAGAGAACCAGCAAAATACCCAGTGGGTCTTTTAAAAAAAAAGGCAGCTTACAATCATGTATGTCATAATTAACAACACAGAACAAATTAGAAATAGCTTGGTAGCGATCACCTTACCCACGGGTTATTGTCAGCCATAAATTCCTTTATACTATAATAACCCCTTTTATACAAACTTAATTTAATAAATTTTTTGAACTTTGATGATTGACTGACATATATAGATAGGAGCGGTGTCAAGACATTGTTTTAATATGTTTTGGTTGATTAGTAAGTAGTATACATTATAATAAAATAACTAGAATTAACATGCCTTATCTATGTTATTACACAATGATAAATAGTGAGGAAGTAAGATGTTTCAAACTGTTTGTGTAAGGATTACAAAAACACAGGCTTAATTTAAATGTATTTATTACTAGCGATGCGGCTCAGCTGCAGCACTGGTGATTTATGGATCTCGACAGCAGTGCCATCTACCGGGTCCAAATGTAAATATAAACCATCTAGGGATCCATCCAAATACACACAAACATTTTCATTGAAATTGGTTGGATGGTTTCTTATGTTTTGTCTATAACGGACATAGGTTTTTTGAAAATAACTTGATGGTAACATGTACATTTATGATATTGTAAGCAATCAGAAGGAATTTTCAATTATAAGAGATATGATATAAGACTGTTGTCTTCAATATCCATACACTTTTTGTCTCTGCAAGCTTTCAGCCTGCACGGCATACAGATTTGTTCTAAGCGATCCACCTGAAAAGAAGTTAATGACAATTGTAAAGGTGTCCTAAATAATAATTCTTATCAATATATTATTTTTTTTTCTATATTATATAGGAATTAAGAGGACATTTTTAATAATAAGAGATATGAGATAAGACTATGCCTTCAATGTCAATAAACTGTATTTACATATTTCTGTAAGCATTTTCTTATATCTGCCTTTTTCATATTGTGACGGCCCAATATTATTATTAATAATTAAATTCAATATAAAGGGGCGTCAAAAATAGTCTTAAAAGATATATATGAAGCAATTAAGTTAAATTAATAACCATAAAGTTAATATATTTCAGACATTATCCCAATAACATAGTAAATTAAAGGCAAAATTATTGTTTTTCGTAATAAATAAATTTATTTAAAAACTTGAAAAAACATTTAAAATAAGATAAATAATAGAAATACAAGTCAAAAAATATTATAAAATTAAGTTAAATAACGTTTATAAGATAATTAGAAAATTTGTTAAAAATTGTTTATGTCAGGGGAGGTGTTCGTGTATAAAAGAAAATTTTTCTAAGTTGTGGAAGTAGTTCATGTATTAAAGAAAATTTTCCTAAGTTATGGAAGGTGTTCACGTATAGATGTCTTGTATGGAGGAAGCTGTCGGAGGTACATACCTGCAGTTGTACATATATATGGGGTGGTCGGGAGCCCGGCTGCCTGAAGTACTGTAGCACAATGACTAGTCCTATATTAGGGACTTATGATATTAAACTCAATGATACAAAAGCAATACTATAGAAGGTCTCCATGATGAATTTGTATTACAATAGTAGGGTCGTGGGTTCGAACCCTATATATTAATGACTTATGAAAGTAAGGTCTATGATACAAAAGCATTATTATTGAAGGTCTCCTTGATGCATAAGCATTGTATGGGGTGGTCGGGTGACCGACTGCTCCTAGTAATGTAGCAAAATGACTAGTCCTTATTAGGGACTTGAAAAGGAATATTATGGTGGCGTGTGTGCTGCTTCACGAGCAATTGGTCCGAGGTAAACTTGGACTCGCTAACCGATGTGTCCTACACATATCGTCTTAGTGCCGGTGGTAAGCGGGTTTGTTGTAGCAATACGGCTTTCCCGTGGACATCGCACACTCATACCGGTTGTGGGCGGCGTCGTAGCGCATAGCGATGCGTCGTCTATCTTTCGGATTGGGAAGATAAGTGTGTTTGGTAGCACTTTTAAGTGTAACAGGCATACTCAACTTCATGTCTTAGTGCATTAGCGCTATGATACATGGAGTTTTGTCCACTGGCGTCTTAGTAGCGTGCTACTATGATACGTTGGTGCAGTTTTATATAACAACAATCTTAGTGCCGGTGGTAAGCGGGTTTGTTGTAGCAATACGGCTTTCCCGTGGACATCGCACACCCATACCGTTTTGGGCGACGTCGTTGCGCATAGCGATGTGTCGTCTATCTTTCGGATGGGGATGAAGAGTGTGTTTGGTAGCACTTTTAAGTGTAACAGGCATACTCAACTTCATGTCTTAGTGCATTAGCGCTATGATACGTGGAGTTTTGTTCATTGGCGTCTTAGTAGTATGCTATTATGATACGTTGGTGATATTTTTTATATAACAACAATAAAAACTTTGTTACCAAAATCGATAGGAGTCATGTGGGTGTGTTGTGAGGGGGCGCCACCCGTATGATAGTTGCGTTGATGCTTACTGCTACTTGCGGTATTGCGTCTTGTGATGGATCTGCGGGTGTGCTGCGCCTGATTCGACGCATTCTTGTGGTTCTGGTCGATGGAGGTATACAATTAACATCTTAGTGCTGGTGGTAAGCGGGTTTGTTGTAGCAATACGGCTTTCCTGTGGACATCGCACACCCATACCGTTTGTGGGCGATGTCGTTGCGCATAGCGATGTGTCGTCTATCTTTCGGATTGGGATGATGAGTGTGTTTGGTAGCACTTTTAAGTGTAACAGGCATACTCAACTTCATGTCTTAGTGCATTAGCGCTATGATACGTGGAGTTTTGTTCATTGGCGTTTTAGTAGCGTGCTACTATGATACGTTAGTGATATTTTTTATATAACAACAATAAAAACTTTGTTACCAAAGTCGATAGGGATCATGTTGGGTGTGTTGTGAGGGGGCGCCATCCGTATGATAGTTGCATTGATGTTTACTGCTACTTGCGGTATTGCGTCTTGTGATGGATCTGCGGGTGTGCTGCGCCTGATTCGACGCTCTCTTGTGGTTCTGGCCGATGGAGGTATACGGGTGGTGATGTCTGCTGGGATGTATGGGGGACCTTGGAATGGTGTAAGCCCGACGATAGTCGTATTGATGCTTGTTGCGTTCTGCAGCATTGCGTCTCTGCGATGGTTGTTTGGTGGGACACTATTCTCAATGGCGCTCTCTGCGTCTTGGTTTGACTCACACCTAAGTAGCTTTGCCCAAGTCGGGTCCCTTCATTGCGGGGCTGCAGACTGTCTGCCCTCCACGATGTTTTATAGTATAACAACATAATATTATATCTCTGTAACTTTCCCACCTTTGAATGATTGAAGGCAACTTGTTGGTGGGTGAGACAAACATGATCGAAAATGCATTTACTCAACGTCAGTGACACAAACCCTTTCTGATGGCGAATTATTACTCTTATCTTATAACTGCCTTTTGGCTATATCTGCCGTTGTATTGGTTGGTGGAGCATATGTGTCGACCTCATGCGGGTGGTAGCTGGCGGGAGGATCTGAGGAGACTCTCAAGGCTGCGGCCGAAAGCCGCACAACGTGGGACCCCATTCCCTTGAGGTGAGCAGTAGACTCATGACACGCTCTGCGGCTAGTAGCCGTGCTGATCATGCAATTGGTGGTGATGCCATACACTTACATCACGTCTGCAGGAGCGGCGGTCTGGCAGGTGGTGGCGCTCACGGAGGGTTTACGGCCAGTGTGCCTACTTGCCTAAACCGTGTGACGTACATTCACTGTGGCTGGATTCGTTCGTATTCTGTATGGCGTTTACACGCATTGACATGCGCGACTTCGGTCGATGTTTGTGCTTACGCACTAACAAGGGGCCAAGCCTCTTTTACTGGTTCGCCAGTTATTTTGCTGTGGACTACGGTCCAGTTCCCGAATTAGCATTCCCTTCGGGGGGAGTGCATCAAAATGGTTGGCACTCATCGTGCACGGCGTGTGTGGGGCCGTGTACCTCCCCAACATTTTTTTTAAAAATAAATGTAGGAGAGCGAAGCCCTTGTATCGGGTATTTTGTATAAATATATTTTGAGCCTTTTCCGAGCGGGAAGGGATAATTAATAATGTAAACCTGATACAAGCGGAATAGGGACGTTTTATGTTCTTAACCTTTTTCGAGCCCTGTCTTCGTGAACGGGGTTCACTTAGCTTATAAAGCACTACCAACAGCTTTCAATTGCTCTAGTGAATATTCATTCTTCCAAAAGACACCTAAAAGAACTAAGTTACTAAACAAACACAACGTAAATAAGGGTCCTAACTAAGTCGATCACGCCAAAATATTACAAACGGCCTATTATTAAACCTTTAGAAAGATCATTTAGAAAGATCAAAACGTAATTTATTAATCCTGGTCACATATGTAATTTTTATCGAAAAGGGGTAAATTAATTATATCTAATATAATTATTATATGAGAGAGGGGGGGGGACCGTTACAATATGTTAAATAATAAAGAAATTATTATAAACTATACAGCATTAATCAGCTCCAGCTGATCAAATACAGGAGCAGTAATTACTGATCAACATCTATGATATTCAACCATGTAAAGTTGTCTCACATTTTATTTTTACTGGTTTCATGTACATAGGAGACAAAGATATTATTGTTATATTAAGTATATCTGATTCTAGATGACAAAATAATATTCCTTTCTGCACAGTGAACAACACAGCTGTCTAAGCATAATAGATACAACCATTACACTTTTTTATGCAAACTATTATTATTAAACTTATATTTGCTTCTAGTACAAATAATTACTACATTTTTTACACATAAATATATTATGTAACATTTATATTGCCTACTATGGCTGGTATAAATACAGGATCTGTGTCTGGCTTAACGAAAAAGCCATTTAGTATTAAGCAACTTACTGAATACATAAGGTACCTATTTGTACACAAATGTAGTTATATGAATTGCTCTTCAAAACCCTCTATATGTCCCTCGACCCAAAGATTCTAATTTTCTTTTAACATTATAATAAATTATTTTGTGCATTTATTCTATTTATTATGTATTTAATTTAGATTTTACTAATAAAATAAACTTAATACTTTGTCACTTTTAACAAACTAATAAGGTTCTAAGACCTGTTTATTATTTGTATTTATTTTGTTTTAGGTAAAATATACAAACTTAATAATAGATTTTCACAATCTAGAATAGGTGTAAATTAATAAACTCTTATATTCTATTTGCGAATTTTACCACAAAAACTATAAAGAGAAAAACATACGTACTTGTGTCAATTAATATTTGGCTAACCCTTCTGATAATTGATAATATCCATATTTTCTTAAACATTAGTTGTAAATAAAAACTCTTGTAAATAAAAACTCCATTTTGTTCTTACCACAATGATGCGACTCCAACTATGTTTTATTTCACCCGAGTGAATCGAGTGAATTTGTCCAACTCGATAATTGATAGAAAATAAATTTTACCGAGTTACCGAGTTAACTCGGCGCATCGTATAGATTCAGAGGATGCTATATAGATATTACTTCACTAATTTACTTGTATATATAATAAGTCGCTGCAGGTGACATCACAAGTTGCATCCAAATTCAAACTTGCATCTGGCATGTTGTAAACAAACCTGAATTAAGTTTTATTTATGATATTGATTTATATTTTTAATTTCACATATTACTTATTTATAAAGGTACATATTTAAAAATTGTTTAACTAAAGTAATCGCTACTCTCAACTCTAGTGATAAACTTTTCTGTAAATAGTTGATTTACTCAAAAACTAGTGTACAACTAGAATGACATACATACATACTCGTAAATTAACCCGAGTGGCTCGAGTCACAAAACTCTACTCGAATCGCATCTTTATCTTACGGCCAATGCAGTGTTTGTCTACAATTTAGTGATTAAATCGACTTACTAATTCGAGCAATTTATTGATATATTATGTAATAAATAAATTGATATTAGGTAATATGTATATAATGTTGTATCAATTCATGTTATACATAATATAAATTGATTATATATACTTTGGATAGTCAAATTATTAATAACATTAAGACTTACGTCATAACGTTAGAGTGATATTATTTTATGAAGATATCGATACGCATACCAAAAATAATATATAACTACCTATTAAGTGTAGTAATAATAATTGTGTTGTATGGAAGAACAATTATAAAAATAATTTGTGACATATTGACGCAGTTTCGTTCATCTAATTTGAATTGTTTAACTCGAGCTCAAAATCGAGTTACCTGAATTTCAACTCGATTCGATTTTTTCCGAGTTATCACGGCACATCTCTAAGACAATAATTTTTTTAAATATTACATTACCTTAGCCAATGATCAGAACACGAATGTCAAAACAACTAATTTTTTTTCAGATTTCTTGTTTCCGTTTACATTTTCGAAAAATCTATAGGCCATTTACTATTATAATTTGGTGTCTTTTTTTTGGTGTAAATACCATTAAAGGACGTTAATATTTCTAGTGGGCCCAAAAATGATTGTCTCCTTTTCAAAATATATTTTTAATTCTATTAATAGTCAGGCATTCAAGTTTACAAACATACACAAATAAAAATTTTATGGCATCTATCGCATATAATTTCATACGTTTTAATTTTTTTTAAATTCCAAATATGCCGTGTAGTGACGGTTGAGAATATACACTACCCATAATCGTCTCGCACGCAGACTCGACGATCTCTAGTCTCCTGAATAAGCCCGTTTCCGAAAAGTCTTCAGTACCATAGACCACATACATACCGTACAGAAGTCCGAAGAGTACAATCTGACACTATGTCTCGCGTATGTGGACTATGAGAAAGCCTTTGATTCCCTTGAAATTTGGGCGGTGCTACAGTCCCTTCAGCGGTGCCAAGTTGACTGTCGGTATATCTAAGTGCTGAAATGACAGACAGAAGACATGCAGGAAGTCGGTGGATGCAGGTGGCTTTGAACCGTGCTTTCTGGTATTCCTTGGGGGAGGCCTTTATTCAGCAGTGTACTTGTGAAGGGCTATAAGGATGGTGATAATAATGAATTTCTTCACTTATCGGTCACATAGTTTCGGGTTACTGAAGGTCCTGGTATCATTGTTAACCCTTCATCATTTAATAATTAAGTTTATGTGAAATCAAGTAGTGTTGCTTGGGTTTGAGTACATTTTCACAAACTATGGGCTTTCAAGCAAATTCAACCTAACTGTGGAACGAGTCAAAACATGTTCACTGACTGCCAAATTTCAGGAGAGTTGGTGACATACCCTAGGCCTTACTTACGTTGCACTTCAAAACACACACGGAACAAGTATTTGTATAGACTACAGGACAAACATCCAGACCTAACCCAGGAAGGGTTAGGTCTGGATGTTTGTTCTCGTGAAATTTATATATGTAAACTACTCCTACGATAAAGGAGAAAATCCTAGTATGGTTGTCTTCACGTCAGCTATGTGTTCTATTGTTTGCTGATGTAAAGAATCAGCGCTCCGGGAAATTTGCAGTCTGTGAACATGTACAGGATCACCCCGTCACTACATCAGATTTAATAGACCACAAGTCCTAAAGAACAACGACTACTTCCAATAAAGATTCGCGAGGCTACTGAAATTAATAAACAAACTAATTTCAATAGAGAAGATGGCTGGGCGCTACCATCTGCTTAGGATCCTATGATTAATAAAATTAAGTTCCAACGTAAGCATGCAACTACAAGACTTTAAAATACTATAAGCTCATAATTCCTTAACTGTACTAAAAGTTAACTGAAGGTAGCCCTGGTTAACTACAATATTGGTACACCAAACTCATAAAGTACTCGAAACGTCGGGGATTTAAAACAATAACATATACGCGATAAAATCCGTAAAACTAGGTTTAATTTAAGTTTGTAGTGTTCGCGTAAATATTAAGAATTATTAATATTTCAGATCAAACTTCTAGAATATTAGATCTTAAGCTAATTGAAGCATCATCCCATTGCGCTATAAAACTATTTACATAGCCCAATTTACATAATTTTTTTCGGCAATTATTGTAGCTCAACGAAGACAAGGTTCGTAAACAATAAAAATCTGAATTAGATTTTTTCTTTATCTAATCAATTCGCTTCAATCAAATCAAAATCAAGGCGCTTGGCAGTGGTGCTCACCGCTCACGGAGTATGCACAGGCTATGCCTGTGGTAGGTGCGCAGCGCCTGATCTAGGCACACGCAGCGTCTGGAGTAGGCACACGCAGCGCTTGAAGTAGGCACACACAGCGCCCGGACTAGGCACACACAGCGCCCGGAAGGCACGCGCAGCGTCTGGAGTAGGTACACGCAGCGTCTGGAGCAGGTACACGCAGCGCTGGAAGTAGACAAACACAGCGCCCGGAGTAGGCACACACAGCGCCCGGAGTAGGCACACGCAGCGCCCGGAGTAGGCACACGCAGTGCTTGAAGCAAGCACGCACAGCGGCTAAAGATAGCGCGGGCACTAGTAGGTGGAGGCGTAGGCGTGGCTAGACGACGACTTCAGGTGAAGGCAGAGGCTTGCAGGATCCCGGGGCAGTGCAGCCCCGGGATAAGGCTTTTAGGAGATGCTTCTAGTATGAAAGCTGAAGCGAGACTCCTTCTATTGGCCGATTGTTCGGCTTTTATACTTTTTAGAGAGCTCTGCGCTCGACGACGGATTTGTGAAAAGAACGGGAAATTATTAAAATTAAAAGCAAACTTTTGTAAACGGCCAAGAAGAAAAAGAGTATTTTTGTGGAAGTTTTGAAGTAAAAACATCAGACCGGTAACGAATTTGAATAAAAATTGCCATGACAACCAGATAAACAACGATGTCAAAACATGTCAAATTTTGGTTTCAGGTTCGTAATAGAGAAACGGCAAGATTTAAGTGTAAAATGAGATATTATTGATATAGGAAAAAAGGTAGCGCAACAGCGCGCATGAAGCCCGAAATTGCAGAGTTACGGAGAACTAAATAAAATATCGAAACAGGTAGACTCCATTGACACCGATTTAAAAAGTGCTGATAGCGTGAAAATACGAAGTGAAAATGATTTGTTATTGTGTTCTTATGGTTTAAAAACGTTACAGGATCCTATGGAAATAAAGGTGATGCAAAATGTCCAGTTTTGAGGTGAATGCAGAATATCAAAAACAGAATGGAAAAATAAATTTAAAATAGTGTAAAATGATATGTAAGTAGCATAACGCTACAGAGCCAAGCTGCAGATATATTACTGGTGAAATTGTAGCACGAATGGATCCGGTCGACCTGGGAAGGATCACATTCTCGCAGAATACTAGCGTAAATAGCAGCTTAACACTGTTGTGTTCAAACTGCTGCACGTATGGTGTGTTTTAGAATCGAAGACCCTTTTAACTGAAAACGAAGCATTCCAGCTTAGTCCTTACGGTATGCAGTGCATCTGCATTTTGATTGGTAATGGAGGATAGATGTAGATGTCTATGGGCCACATAAACAACTTACTTTTGGGTGGACTGTGTGCTCGTTTTTACCCTTATCGTATATAAAACAGGTGGTAAAATTAAAAATTTTGTACAACTGACTTCAATACTACCGAGTCAATGTATTCGAAGTCAATTAAATACGCATTATTAAAAATAACTCAAAAACTACTTGTCAGTTATTCATTAAATATATATGGAACCACAAAAAAGCACCAGCTATCAGATAAAAAAATCATCAAAATCGGAAATGAAAAATACTATACTGAAATATATAATGAATACCCGCGTCAAATTGCAGTTACTGTGTTGTTTTGTATGGTGAGTGTAGAGACCCGGAGACTATTTTTTCTTGAAAAGAGGCATTTTATCTTAGTCTTCAGCACAGACCACCCAGCCTATAAGAAACCATTACGATTTTAATTATAAATAAATGAATGATGCGTAAAATACACCGTTAAATACATGTAAAGTTCTTTAAAATATATACATCTACTTTACATGTCATTTACAACACTAATCCCTGACTATAAATCCGTTAAAAGCGGAATGTGCCTAAGAAATCTGGGAATCCGCAGGGTGCCGCAGTGGCTTAGCAATTAGTGGCTGTGCTTGGAGAGCGGGTTCGAATCCCGCATGGAACCAATATTTGTATTGCCTACAAATAATTGTTCCGGGTCTGGATGTTTCTCCTTGCGCAATTTATGTTTGTAAACTGCCTCCACGATACAGGAGAAAATCCTAATGTACTTTAATTTTTTACAGGAGAAAATACAGGAGAAAATCCTAATGTACGTTAATTACCAAACTAAACCTTGAAATAGCATACCTAAAGTTAGCGGCTAAACGCTATATTTTGGACATGAATTAGATTTACTCCCTGCAATTCCTCAGAGCAATCCCCGTGGAGTGCCAGTGAAATAAGCCGATCGGAAAGAGCTCAGTTGCCAAAGACACGAACGGCTTTGCGCTGAATGCGATCAAATGGAAGGAGCTGGCTCTGGTGAGCTCCAGTTCAGAGATCTTATATCGCCGAAAACTGCACATGGCAACTCTCCTATTCGGGGCATTAAAAAATAAAACACCTCCTTATCTTGCTGACAAACTCATATGGTCACGTGATGTAAAAACTTATAATACGCGCATCAGAGGGAATACTCTCGTCGTGCCTCGTCACCGCACTCACGCTTTCCGAGGAAGTTTCAAATACGCCGCCTCCAAGTGCTGGAACGATATACCGCCTCCTTTGCGAAATCTGAAAGCAGTACAAACATTTAAAAATAAATATAGAACACAATTACTGCAAAGTCAGATTGACTTTGATCAAAGTTTATAACGCTTTGCACGATTACGTACCTCATCGTCGTAGATTATTAACAACTGAGCATTAAAATCGTCCTCTTGAATGCGGCTTTTGTCTTCTTATGTACATACTTTTATATTCTTCAATAATTACATAGTGTAGTATATAGCCCTATATAGTATTTTAATAATCTCCCCTTTTGTAGTGTTCGTATAGTCATAATTCTGTTAAAGCATAATAAAATAAGTATACATATAGCACTGATTTCGGTAAGTCACTGGTTGGACACACCGAAAATCAGCGCCATGGAAAAAATTCATGGCATTATGCTGAGTGTGCTCCTGTTCCCAGATGACGCCTTGACACATACTAGTATAGGTATTGAATAGTTTGTAATATGTAGTATATTGTAATTTGTATTGTATAGCCAATATTATTTGTAAATTATGTGTTTTTTTTTATGTTATCTGTGATGGCGTCATTTTGGAGAATAAACCTTGCTTTCTTTCTTTCTTTCTTCTTTCTTTCAGATGGGAACAGTATTCCATGCGCGGTTGAACCTGCGCCTTGTAATATTTCTGGTGGTGGCCTCGCATCGCCAACAAAAACGTATGGAATATCTTTTTCTATACCCGATAGAGGACAATCAAATGGCAAATTCAAGGAATTATTTGTGATTTTTAGCCACACACTACTATTACGAAACACACAACCATCACTAATATGGTCCTGACTTCCAACATCAGCAAACATAATTTTATAATTGCTCTTGCTTCTACTAAAGCTAAAAGCACAATGTTATTTTTTATAATTTCAAAAAATCTGATCCACTGTGTGCAAGGCTTAAAATCATCATGTTGTTGCACGCCTAAGTTGACATCTGGCACTAGCGCCATCTGTGTCCGGTAACAGAGCTAGGAGAGCTTTCCAGAAAATGACATCACTAATCTTTCAACCGACAGCGCCATCTAGTATCGAAATGAAAAACTAAGCTTTCTAGAAGCCCGACACTCGAATTTACGGCGCCTAGTCGATTGGCGCGTGTATTTACTTGAATATTCTGGATGTTTCGGTGATAATGAGTATTTAAAGGCGCTGCAAGATGCAATCGAGGAAGCACTGAATTTGGCGAGACAAGCGAAGCTTCGGAGCGGAATAAAGTTGTTTTAAGTTTAATTAGTGTAAAGTGAATTAAAGTGTTAATTTTAGTAATTCAATCGGCAGTTTTTATTGTCACGAACCTCAATCTCGTAACAGAAACAGGCTCGCCAACAGGAGGAACAGGCTCGCAGACAGGAGGAACAGGTCCGTCAGTTGAAAGAGCAGCAGGAGGAACAGGCCCGCTGACAGGAAGAGCAGATGCTTCTCGTGAAGAACATTCACGCTAACTTCGAGAAAGAGATAAGGGAGGTGAAGGATAGGGTTGCTCAACATGACAACCGCCTGTGGGAAGCTGAAACCCAAATCAAGGAAGCTAAAACCCAAATCGACCAAGTGAACAATTGGGTTGATTAAGTGATAGCTGACGTGAAGAAAACGCTGGACGACCTCAAACTGGGGGATGGAATTACAGCTCCCGTAGAACCTACAACACCTTCGCTACGTGGATTCAAAGTGCCGCCGTTCGACGGGACTTCTTCCTGGTCGGCCCACAAAATCCAGTTCGAGGTCGTCATGGAGGCGAACGGCTGGAATAAAAGCCAAGCTATGACTGCACTCACCCTAGGCCTGCGCGACCAAGCCTTAACTGTGTTGGAAGCTCTCGGTAAGAAAGTGACCTACCAGCAGCTTCTTGAGGCGTTGGAGGCGAGATATGGCGACGCTCACCTGGAACACGTCTTTCGCGCTCAGCTTAAAGATTGCGTGCAACGCAGCAATGAAAACCTGCAGCAGTGGGCCCTTGAGGTGGAGAAGATGGTTCGAAAAGCATACCAGTCTGTACCTGCGCTCATTGAAGGGAACCTGCTTCAGACATTCATCGACGGCATTGACAGACACATCCGATACCTTGAATGCTGTGAGGCTCGGGCACCACCAGACGCTTAAGGACGCCTTGGCCCATGCACTGGAGGTGGAAGCTGTGCGGCAGGATCTTCGCTCTCATCGCGTCAGGGAGGCTGCAGGAGCTACGGTTCGCGACCGCAACAAAGGATACAGCCCTAGGTGCTATGGCTGTGAAGAAAGGGGCCATCTTCGATTCAGCTGCCCTAAGTGAATCTTAGAAAGGGAAGGTGAACGATATCAGGAGGGTGGTGCGGATAACAGCCCCGCCCAGCAGCAATAGGGAAATGAATAAAAGCCAGAACTGCGGGGCGGGTGCTTGCTGATGTTAAAAGAGCCCCATGGATGTCGATCTCACAAACCCATGATGGGAACAATCTGATCATCAAGGGCGAGGTCAACGGAATGACGTGTAAACTGACAATAGATACTGGAGCCTCTCGTACGGTTGTTAATTACCAACTTATAAGTCAGTTCCTTGGGGACTCCGCATACAACCGAGAACGCATTAATTTGGTAACAGCCACCGGTCATTATATACCCGTCCGTGGAGAGAAAGAGATGGAGTTGAAGCTAGGCAACATCATCTACCTGCATAATGTCATCGTGGCTGATATAATGGACGACTGCATCCTGGGTCTAGACTTCATGAGGAAGAATTGTTGTGCGATTGACGTTAAGCAAGGTATTTTCAAATGTGGACAAGAGGAACTTTTTGTGGAAGGGGCGTTACCAGGGAACATGTACAGTCTTAAGAAGATTGTTCTTCCGCCGAGATCGGAAACGATTGTGCCGGTTAGTCTTCCTCGGAATCCTGGGCAATCTCATCGTTGTGTACTCGTGGAAAGGTTAGACAATGACCTTCTATGGAAAGTGGCTCGAACCTTGGTCAGAACCACTAACATCTCAGGAGTACGTGTGCTGAACCTTTGTGACCAGGAACATATTATAGAAAAAGGCACACTGGTACTTGTGAGGAAGTGGATTGGTTACGTCGGTGCCAATATCTATCGACTGGGACCCCCAACAAGGATGCACAAACGAGAGTGAGCACACTTTTACAAGACTGTCGCAGCGTTCTCTCCCCGAATGAAGTGGTCAAAGCGAAGAAGTTGTTACTCAAGTATGCCGATGTATTCTCATCAAACGATACTGACATAGGAAAGACTGGCTTAGTTCAATACAAAATAAACACAGGTGAAGAATTGCCTATCCGTCAGCGGCCAAGAAGATTGCCGGTAGCACGTGAAAAGGAAGTGGAAAGCATGATTGAGGGAATGGTGAATGATGATGTTATTGAACCGTCCTCTAGTCTAGTAGTGTTCACCAGTGGTGCTGGTGAAGAAGAAGGATGGCAGCATGCGGTTATGTGTTGACTACCGCCGTCTGAACGACGTTACGAAGAAGGACAGCTATCCCTTGCCAAGAGTTGATGACACGCTGGACATGCTTACAGGAGTAAATTGGTTTAGCACGCTGGATCCAAAAAGTGGCTACTGGCAAGTTGAAATTAACCCTAAGGACAAGGAGAAAACTGCATTCTCGACGGGAAAGGGTCTGTGGCAATTTAAATTAATGCCGTTTGGGTTGTGCAATGCTCTAGCAACTTTTGAATGGCTGATGGAGCTTGTACTTACCGGGCTAATTGGCGATGCCTGTCTGGTCTACTTGGATGACATCATCATCGTGGGCCGTACTTTTGAGGAACACGTTCAAAACCTGGAACTCGTGCTCATGAAGATTCAGAGTGCCAACTTCAAGTTGAATCCGGCGAAATGTTCACTATTCAAACGGCAAGTCAACTTTTTGGGGTATGTAGTGTCGGAAGAACGTATCTGCACGGATCCGGAGAAAATCGCCGCTGTCAAGGATTGGCCGGATCCAAAAGACAAGACGCAGGTTAGAGCATTTTTGTGTTTGTGCTCCTTTTTACCGGCGATTTGTGAAGAACTTTGCAGATATAGCCAAACCTCTGCATGAGCTAACCGAGGAGAAGCGACATTTCAGCTGGGATGAAAGATGCAATATCGCATTCCAGGAGCTCAAGGAGAGTCTGTGCAAAACACCCATTTTGGGATACCCTGATGCAAGCAAAAAATTTATAGTTGACACAGACGCAAGTGATAGAGGACTTGGCGGTGTGTTGTCTCAACAGAATGGTGACCAAGAGGTCGTGATAGCGTACTTCAGCAAGTCGTTGTCAAAACCGGAAAGGAACTATTGTGTCACAAGATGCGAATTGCTAGCTGTGGTCGTTGCAGCATTTTAGCAAATATCTTCTGGGACGAAAATTTCGCTTAAGAACTGACCATGCTGCACTAAAATGGCTATTGCAGTTTAAAAATCCCGAAGGAAAAGTTGCGAGGTGGATTGAACTACTGCAGGAATACGACTTTGAGATCGAACATCGCAGCGGGAAATCTCATGGCGACGCAGATGCATTGTCGAGAAGACCTTGTCCTGAAGATTGCAAACATTGTACTAGGCAAGAGAGTAAGGAAGTGGTATCCGTGAGGATGCTCAGGACACCTATTACCGGCGATTTTACCACCTCAGCAACGAGTGGAAGGACAGCTTACAACATGCACAGCAGGAAGATCCGGACATCAAGCCGATTCTGCAATGGATAAAGGCCAGTGCTCCCAAGCCCAAGCGGAGCGACGTCTCCGCGACGTGTTCAACCACTAAAACCTATTGGGCCCAGTGGGACAGCTTGCTGCTTCAGGATGGAGTTCTGTGCCGTAAATGGGAAAATGTTCGGGGAGACAGCTGTCATTTGCAAATGGTTGTCCCTATAGCTAAAGTACCGGATGTTCTACAGCTGTACCATGATAATTATTCAGGAGGCCATCTAGGAGTTAAACGAACTCCACTGAAGATCCGAGAACGGTTTTACTGGGTCCACTGTCGAAACGATATCGAGGACTGGTGTCGCAAATGTACAAGTTGTGCGGCTGTAAAGGGACGTCAGATTCGTAGTAGAGGTGCATTGAATTTGTACAATGTAGGTGCACCATGCGAGAGAATAGCCATTGACGTGGCGGGGCTGTTTCCGGAGAGTGAAAGCGGTAACAAGTATTTCATGGTTGTGATGTATTACTTCATTAAGTGGCCAGAAGTCTTCGCCATTCCAAATCAAGAATCTTTAACAGTTGCAGATAAACTATTTCATGAAGTCTTCTGTCGTTTTGGAGTACCTTTAGAGATTCACAGGGATCAAGGAAGTAATTTTGAGTCTCAAATATTCCAGGAAACTTGCCGAGTTATAGCTACTCATAAAACAAGAACGACTTCTTATCACGCGCAATCTGATGGAATAGTAGAACGATTTAATCAGACATTGGAGAGGTACCTAGCAAAAGTTGTAGACAATCGGCAACGAGATTGGGACAAGCACATACAACCGTTTTTGTTGTCATATCGAAGCGTTGTTCACGAAAGTACAGCAGTGACACCAGCTTTCGCAAACTTTGGAAGAGAATTACGGCTGCCTGCAGACCTGATCACCGGGATACCACCTGATGCCCCACGCAGTATAACCATTATGCAAATGACTTGCGGAACAAAATGAATGACATTTATGAGCACGTCAGACAATCGGGCCAGCAAATGTCTGAAAAGATGAAAACCCGGTATGACCGCAAAATGAACAACAAAGGGTTCGACGAAGGTTCACTAATGTGGTTGCACAATCCAGTCCGCAGTAAAGGTAAAATCTCCTAAGCTTCAAGCTAAATGGGGCGGCACGTACCGGATTGTAACCAGGATCAACGATGTAACCTACCGGATACAGAAAGGCGCAAGAGTGAATCCCAAGATCGTCCATGTGGATCGCCTGGCGCGTTATTATGGGGCCGATAATGCTCGGGATGAGCATGTCTTAGGAGGGGGCAGTGTTGCGCGCCTAAGTTGACGTCTGGCACTAGCGCCATCTGTGTCGGGTAATAGAGCGAGGAATGCTTTCCAGAAATGACATCACTAATCTTTCAACCGACAGCGCCATCTAGTATCGAAATGAAGAACTAAGCTTTCTAGCAGCCCAACACTCGAACTTTCGGAGCCATGTCGATTGGCGCGCGTATTTACTTGAATATTCTGGATGTTTCGGTGTAATGTGTATTTAAAGGCGCTGCAAGATGCGATCGAGGAAGTATTGAATTTGGCGAGAAAAGCGAAGCTTCGGAGCGGAATAAAGTGAATCAGTGTGAATAATTATTAGTGTTTTAAGTTTATTTAGTATAAAGTGAATTAAAGTATTAATTTTGGTAATTCAATCGGCAGTTTTTATTGTCACGAACCTCAATCTCGTAACAATATCATATCATAAGTCATCAATTTGCCATCAATCGCACCAATGCAACGCGGAAATATGTTTCTTCTATTATCATCCATTCGTCTGGTGACTATTTCAGATGTGGCAATATAGCAAAGTGTTAACATATTAACTGACTTCGAAAAAGGAGGTTCTCAATTTGGATTTTTATAATTTTTATGTGTTGCAAATTTCTATTTCATTCGAAAGAGTTTCGTATTCCGAATTTAATGGTTCCCTTACTAAAAATCCATTTAACTTTGAAAACTTTGGTATTAATTCTTTCAGCTCATATATTGATGGTCAACAAATACCTTCAAAAGCTTTACAACCATCTTTTAATAATAGTATATTTACATCAGCATAAATCATACTCTATTCTCGGGAACTGGTATTCACTTTCTTGAAGAAAATGGAATCTCTTGTGAACAGCATGCCAAAGGTTACTGTCTATTAGCATTTGACTTAACTGCTGATTTATCAGCCAACTCATCAGCTCATTGGAATCTCATAAAGCATGGTAGTGTAAGATTAGAACGATTTGAATCCACACTAATACAAACAATTAACTGTATAGTTTCTGCTGAGTTTGATAATATTATTGAGATAGATAAAAACAGAAATGTTACTGTAGACTATAGTAGTTACGGTTATAATATGTGTTGTGTGTTAGATTTTATGTGTTATTTGTAACGCATTTCGTGTGTATGTAACTATGTGAAAAATTTCGTAAAGATGATGATGATTCTGATTTCGGAGAGACATTGTAAATCTTCAATAAATGGCAGCAAATCGACCGTGATTGCTGCTCTCACATATCGCATTGTTTATGTAATCACACAATATAACATCACGGTAGTCTCTCTAAAGAGGTACGCAGATGTGTTCAATGTATCACGCTATACACTAATTTTTGTCCAAGTTGTTATACTGAAGACGGTTGTACAAAAAATTATTACCACTTTTAAGACTTAACTAAAAGTGGGATTCAACTCAATATTTACAGAAATTTCAAGGACATAAACATATATAAAATATGTAAGTAATACGCACGAATTTTAAATTATTATGTTCCAGGCATTTTTTTATGAATGCGACGTGTCTTTAGTGCCTCCTGTTACCGAGTTATTTTCTACGCCAAATTTAATAGTGCGGCGAGCAAAAAAAACGTGCAAGCTCTTCTCAAATACAATCAAATTGGTCAAACATTAACTACTTTAAGCAGGATATGAGATGCCAATAGAAAGTTTCAAGAGGATGGAAGTAGTTTTTATGCCAAGTTATTAGCTTGTAAACTTAGAAAGTATTCTGATGAAGATAGACAAAGATTAAGATTCGAAATGGATAGAATGTTACTTAGAAATCCAGTACAAAACTACATTACATTGCCGTAATTCTCAATTCTAAGATACATTCACCTATACATTCACCTAAATGTTATTTAAAATAAACTCTTTTTAAAAGCAGCCATTGACGCCGCTTCGAGTGCTTCACATAGATTGTCCCATCAATAGTCCAGACATTGCTGATTCCGAAATGATTACGGGCATTCTTATGTATGGACTGGCGTAATTCAGTGAAGAATTGAACATTGAAATGGCAGACCCTTTAGCTAGCTTTGATTTTAAATTCCAAATCGCAGACTTAGTGCTATGATCACTAAAGTGCACAAGAATTGGCCTTGGATTTATACTGGATTTAACACCAAGTCTGTGGCATTTCTTGAGAGTCATCTGTTATGTGAGTGAGACCCAGACACTTGTGCAACAGTTGTAAAATTTGCTGTTTTAGGTCAACTGCAGAAGCCTCAGCTATCCATGAAATAGCAGAACTTTTCTCCGGTGATACATACCGATTGCATCAACACTTTTGTTACATTCCTGAATTTGCTATTATAGCAGGCTGAACATGGATCCCTGAATGAATCGAACTCCTCACGAAGCTGTAAAACTGTTGGGTTAGTTGGAGTAGTTGCAGCCTTCAGACGTTTCTCAAACTCGACCATCTTCCGGGTCAAGCTCCCTTCCAATTCTTTTTGGATATTCACAACTTCAGAGATATTTGCCATTGTAGTAAAGTGAATTAATAACAAAAGAAAAATAGTATTGTTAATTGTTGTGACAGATGTTATGGAGGTAAGATGAATATAAGTTTTTAGAATTAATTTAAATACACATTCCTATAAATGATAAAAACTTATTTTTACAAACTGGAGTTAAAAATAAAACAGTAAATTTAATTATACCTATTTTTTAAATGTAAACAAAATACAAGAGATAATTTCAGCTGTTATCTGTTTTGCACCTATCCTCGAAAAAAAGCAAATTATCAAAGTTATACAATAATTAATTTAAAAAAATTAGAAATATCACATCAATATCGATCACGCAGGGGCTATTATTATCTATTAATTCCTTAATATTACAATAACCCTTTTTTCTTCCCTTAAATTTTACTCTTATCTTTGTCACTGTTAAATAAAGTTTTTATACTTAGCGGGAGTCTGATTTTGTATTTTTTTTTTTGGGATTTTATTGTAAAAGCGTATACATTGCCCCCTTTTTTATTATATTAATTACTGACTCTTTAGAGTTTATATATAACGTTTTTGATACTAGTATTGACTGATAAGCGCTGAGTGTAATAATTCTATACACACTAAAAACTGCTAGACCAGTTTCTTATCAGCACAGTTTTTTTATACTTAAATCTTGATTTTTTAACAGAGCTATAATATTTTTTGTATTTTAATAACATATCTGCGTTTGGTATTTTATCTCTATTATATTGCCCTCTATTCTTTTCTATTCTATTTGGTTTTATATATTATTATACGATAGTTATAATTTAAAAAAAGCTATACTCTGTGTGAAATAAAACCTAGACTGCCTCGATGATCTAGTGATCGCAAGTGCGATTGCTGATCATAAGGCCCCGGATTCGAATCCCGAATACGGGATGGGATCATAATCAGTCATTTGGATTTTATATCAGAAATTAGTTAGAAAGTAGTGGCCCAGCACAGTAGTAGCAGCGTGCATCAAAGAGTACATAAAGGCGTTGATCCAGCGCCTGATCTCTCTCCGGTCGTGTCGGGTTGTCGTCCCATTGGATTATGACCGTGTGAACCGTGAGGGAGTGCACCTGTGTTTGCACAAACTTTCACAATATAATCCTCTCCCGTGCATAAGACTAGTCTTCGTTAAGACTTGACTCTGTAACTGGTATTGGATATGTTGCCACTTTTGCCACATCTGATGCCGCCTTAACCCTAAACAAGGTACAATCGTCTCATTGAATTGTTCTATGGTAGTGACCTAAGATCATACCTTACCCCTTAATTGAATCAAATTTTGTGGCTTTCAACGCGTTTTGTTTTTTTTTTTTTGTTTTTTTGATACCCGACGTTTCGGCGGATGAATGAGGTGTTTGACGTCCTGATGTCACAGTTTGCTGGGCTATCTTTAGCTTTTGAACAATAATTTTTATCCCGATGTACGCAGATTGAGCCTAAAGTATCTTGAAGTGATGCAGTGATGGACATGGGCATGAATATAATTTCATTAATTGTAGGTTCCAAACAGATGTTAGCACTCATCCATCTTCTGTACTGAAATTGGAATGTTTTTTGATTTCAATAGCTTTGTGAGTTATCCTTGGTAGGAATCGGTGTAAAATTGCGAGGATTTGTGGTTTATTAAATCTGATGTAGTGATGGGGGCGATTCTGTACGTGTTCACAGACCGCAGACTTCCTGGAGCGTAGATTCTTCACATCAGCTATGTATGACGTTATAACCATCGCTTCTGTACCAGATGTTATATATTTAGACCAGCGACGAAAAGCGACATCAATAACGTGACACATTTGACACTACTTTCGCCCATTCCTTTGCTTAGCGAGGGGATTGCAGTAAGCCCTCCCTATTTGGACGGTTTCTCCCCCCCCCTTTTTACACAGCATCCTCCAAGACACTTCTCGATTTCACTATCAACAAATTGTAGACGTAACGCCTACCTCATAATTTTTGTATTGACGAGCTACTTTTGAAAATAAATATCCTGGTCACGGCATTAAATTTTAACGGTGCCTTCCCCTCTTTACTATATATTATTTTTTCTTTTCTATTAAATTATATCTATGTATGTGACCAGAATAAACAAATATGTTTTGATCGTTCCAAATGATTTTTCTAAAGGTTAAGTTATAGTTATAGGATCCTTATTTAGTAATTTATTTGTGTGTATAATATACGTTTTGTTTGTTTAGTAATTTAGTTCTTTTAGGTATCTTTAAGAAGAATAAATGTTTACTAGAACAATTGAAATCCATTCGATTTGGACGAATTGAAATACCTTCCACTATTTTAAGCTAAGTGAACCACATTCAGAAAGAGATGGCTCGAGAAGTTTAAAAACATTAAATCGGCCCTAGTCCACTTGTATCGGGTTTACATTTATCAATTTATAATCAATTACCCCTTCCCGCTTAGGAAAGGCTCACAATATATATCATTGGGATTAAGAGTTAAAAAATATAAGGAAATACGTACAAATGAAGGTAGAACTATGATATCCCACTCGTTCTAGCGCTATAAAGTACCGCGCAGGCGACTAAGAGGGATCAATCAGAAATTCTATGAGTCTCACTGTCGCTACTATGCCCGTTGGAGTATTTTACTGGAGTGGGCAAGGAAGATCGTGTTACTCCTGTTGATCCCGACGGCCCCACCGATGAAAATTGTGGGGAAAAGGATAATGTGGCGCTGAACAATTTGTCACGAAACATACTAATTTAACCGGCAGAAGTATCACTACAAGAACAAAGTTGGGTGGGTGATAAAGAAGAAGAATCTTCCAAATCTACAGGTCGAACAAAACCCAGGCGAATATAAGCGTATAGAAAATGGGCCTTGAAAAACCCTTCAATGAATTGGCCTGAGGTCCAAGGAGCTTTCCAAGATAAGCAACCCCAGTGGTTTGAAAACCTCATAAATGAAGATGTTATTACCTGTCAGAGAGTAACCAATATGCCGTCAAAAGGAATTTGCCTGTAAGCATAATCGCTTAGGATATGAAGTATTTAATTGGCTTATTGTTTTTTAGTGATTATTCATGGCTCCTGCGAAGAAAAATCTATTTAGAAAACTCTCCTGACGTAGAATGATTTTATCAGCTCTGCTACGACTAAGGATAGATTTGACTTTATTTTGAATAAAACTATTTAACTTATTTTTATTATCCCGACGTTTCGGGTGCTTTACAGCACCCATGGTCACGGGGGGACTGAGATATTTGACGTCCCAATGTCATAGTTAGTCCGGCTACCTTCAGTTTTTGAATATTAATTTTTGGTCCGATTTACGCAAAACGAGCTTATAGTCTTATGAAGTCTTGAAGTGGTATGCTTGGGTTTGGGTTTAATTTTGTTAATTATAGGATCCCAAGCAGATGTCGGCACCCATCCACCTTCTCTATTAAAATTTGGATGTTTTTTATTTTCAATGACCTCGCGTTTTTGCGAGAATTTGTGATTTATCAAATCTAATGTAATGTTGGGGACAATCTTGAATTTGTTCGCAGACTACAGACTTCCCGGAGCGTCGGTGCTTCACGTCAGCCATATGTTCCTTCACGCGGGTTTTTATAGACATTTTTGTTTGACCTATGTAAGAGAGAGATGAATATGCTGATAATGGAAAATACCAAATCATATGGTTATTCCTCGATCCAAGCAAACACGCTGCCGTCGATGTCATAAGGAATGTTTGACTCGCTGCAAAAAATGTGATGCTGGAGCGTGTGTCAAGTTTTTTGAAACATATCATTCATAAATAATGTTTCTAATCTATAGTTACTTTATAAAAACACGTTTTTTTAAAAGTTACAAATGTTTCTTGATTTTTTTACGATTACATGCTCTATTTTGCCATATGATCTCTTATTTCTCCCTTATTATTCTACTCCCCCTTATATCCTACATATAGGACGACTGTTTCCTTAAAATCCTTACATTCAATACTTGTTTTAATATTTATTTTTATATTACATAAGGTCTTAATTTAATATTAAACCAAAAATAGTAATATTTTCAGTTTTCAAAAATAATTGTTTCAGGTTTATCTGGGTTAACCGATTCTCTTATCTTAATCGATTTTTCGCTATTGGTATATGTTATATCCTCTCGTCAGTCCAAAACCTTCTAAAGGTTGCTGTCAAAAAGTACGCATCTGTCCACAACCATCAGAAGGTTGCTGGTTACTTATAAACTTCAGATTCGAAACAGCCCTAGTAAAAGTATACGTATCTCCCTATAACTGGTACAACATGCAGAGAATTAAACAAAGACGGCAATTAGTATCACACACGCTTCATAAACCAACCATAAAGGCTGTGAAATAGTAATACATTTATTCCGTTCAGTTGCTCGTTCTGTGACGCGGTGTCGTGTGTTTACGTGCAAAGTATTAATTGTTGAAAGTGATTTCGGAAGTTAATATTAAAGATAAACATGAATGGGTAAGTCATAAATACTTTTCTATTAATTTAAAATATATTAGATGACGATTTGTACATAAATTGTTCCATTTTATCAAACATTGCTTGCCATTTCGACCGCCATGTTGAAACCATGATCGTATTAATTTCAATTGTTTTAAATTAAAAGTACAATTGTGAATGGTAAACATTGTTTTAATATCGTTAACATACTTATTGACAAACATAACAATAATTACAATTGTATAGTTTCGATTAAATATTTCATTAAACTAAAAATAACAAATTGCTTAAATCTCTCGTCCACCTGGCGGTTGTGGACAGACATGGGTCGTAAAGTTATTCACATGAAATCCGCCATCTTAGAGAGCAGGTTGTATAGTATGGATACGACTTTGGGAATGCCAGTGTTGGTATATTTTTACGATAATTTTTGGT
Source organism: Parnassius apollo (assembly GCA_907164705.1). Lineage (NCBI taxonomy): Eukaryota > Metazoa > Arthropoda > Insecta > Lepidoptera > Papilionidae > Parnassius > Parnassius apollo. The sequence continues at coordinate 4,677 of CAJQZP010000038.1, read as the reverse complement.
GTGGATTTTTATTTGTTTTGTTTTATTTTTTTGTCAGTAAATTGTTTTACTTTTTGTATGTGCATGTCATTATATTTTTTTGCACTTGATTGACAAGTGAAACACTCTTTGTTTTCACTCTTAGCCCAAGGTTATCTGGAAGAGATTGCTTTTTGTACGTAGTAGTTTTTATTGCTAAGCAATAATCCTTAGCTCGTTGCGGTGCTATAGTTGGAATAGCCTCAAAGTACGAAACGGTCACCCATTCAGTTGCAAGCTAACGCGTGCATTGCTTAAACTTTGTTATGGATCTCGCACGCAAGCTATCACTAGGCTAGGGTCACTTCAAATTAAGTAAAATTAAAAAAAAAATCTAAATAACAAAAATATAAATCTTTATTTTGGCAAAAAGAATTGTCAAACATTTTTTATAATAACATTCAAATGTTAATTAAAAATATAAAAAGCAAATAAAAATAAATAATTTGTATTTTATTTTAATTTTATGTTCATGATTACAATTATTAAAGAAGTCACCACAGAAAGTATCCATACCAGCGTAGCTGGGTACTACGTCATACTTGGTGCTTTTTTGTAGTGAATGTGTAACTTTTAGTTGATGATTTCTAACATAATTTTGTATAAAAGATGCCTTCTTTGTTTTGTTTTTAACTTAGGAAATGTTATTATATTTAGGAATGTACATTCACATGTAAATAAATTACAAAATTGTTCGTTACAAATGCAAAAGTTTGAAAGCATTTTTTTAGGGTCACTTTTTCAAGTGTTTGTTACAACTCGTTCATTTCTTAATAACTGAATAGTTGTAATATTTGAAACTGTTTATATTAAGAACAAAGACCAAACTATAGCATAAGTTAAGATTTAAAGCCCATTGTGCCTCAGGTGTCGTCGATATTGAAGTACAAAATGTGCCTTTTTTTGTGCCTGTTTCGGGTCATCTTAAGTGGCCTACATTATTGTAGAGCTTGTGGTGTGAAAAAACTGTACCTAGAGTTGTGTTTTTTTTATTCATTATTGTAAAGTGTGTTATCGTATAGTAAATGAAGTAAATATTTATTGAAATAATTGCTTAATTTTTTAATGATTACATTTTATATTCAACAAACTAGAAAAAAATCGCTTCTAGCAATTTTACCATCGAATTTATAACATACCAAAAGGGTGAACGTACACATTTACACATATTCTATTAGCTTATTTAACAATAATTCTAACAACATATCATATTATATAGTTCCCATACATAAATATTAAGATATTGCCATTTTAATGACACGCGCCACGTAGGCAATATAACACTCGTTTAGGGTTTGACAGATGCGCCAAATATGAAATATTTAATTGACTTATTGTTTTTTAGTGATTATTCACGGCTCCTGCGAAGAAAAATCTATTTAGAAAACTCTCCTGACATAGAATGATTTTATCAGCTCTGCTACGACTAAGGATAGATTTGACTTTATTTTGAATAAAACTATTTAACTTATTTTTATTATCCCGACGTTTCGGGTGCTTTACAGCACCCATGGTCACGGGGGGACTGAGATATTTGACGTCCCAATGTCATAGTTAGTCCGGCTACCTTCAGTTTTTGAATATTAATTTTTGGTCCGATTTACGCAAAACGAGCTTATAGTCTTATGAAGTCTTGAAGTGGTATGCTTGGGTTTGGGTTTAATTTTGTTAATTATAGGATCCCAAGCAGATGTCGGCACCCATCCACCTTCTCTATTAAAATTTGGATGTTTTTTATTTTCAATGACCTCGCGTTTTTGCGAGAATTTGTGATTTATCAAATCTAATGTAATGTTGGGGACAATCTTGAATTTGTTCGCAGACTACAGACTTCCCGGAGCGTCGGTGCTTCACGTCAGCCATATGTTCCTTCACGCGGGTTTTTATAGACATTTTTGTTTGACCTATGTAAGAGAGAGATGAATATACTGATAATGGAAAATACCAAATCATATGGTTATTCCTCGATCCAAGCAAACACGCTGCCGTCGATGTCATAAGGAATGTTTGACTCGCTGCAAAAATGTGATGCTGGAGCGTGTGTCAAGTTTTTTGAAACATATCATTCATAAATAATGTTTCTAATCTATAGTTACTTTATAAAAACACGTTTTTTAAAGTTACAAATGTTTCTTGATTTTTTTACGATTACATGCTCTATTTTGCCATATGATCTCTTATTTCTCCCTTATTATTCTACTCCCCTTATATCCTACATATAGGACGACTGTTTTCTTAAAATCCTTACAGTCAATATTTGTTTTAATATTTATTTTTATATTACATACGGTCTTAATTTAATATTAAACCAAAAATAGTAATATTTTCAGTTTTCAAAAATAATTGTTTCAGGTTTATCTGGGTTAACCGATTCTCTTATCTTAATCGTATTTTCGCTATTGGTATATGTTATGTACTCAATACTGCTGTAGACGAAACTACACTTTACTAAATTAAGCAAGTTTAAGTTTCAAGCGTTTGATTTCTACGACTAGGTTGTAAAGTAAAAACTAAAGTTACGGCCTATATACGGTCCACTGCTGGGCACAGGCCTCCCCTCATTTCTGAGAGGGTTAAGTTCTCTTTTATCTTGAAGAGGTGTTTAAGTGGATAATCTGTCACAGTATTCTCTGTAATCATTCTTGGTAGGATTAGAATGCCTATACCTATTTCCGGCAAACTATTGATTTTCTTTTTTTTTTCTTCAATATTCTTTTGGATTATTCATAGATGCATGTTAAGGCACCCACTAAATAAAATGCATAGATAAATCCTTACAGCGACAAGATTGAAACGATTGTTGAAGTTTCTTAAGCTACAACACGGTAAAAATCTACTAAAATATAAAAAGAATAATAAAAGTGAAATTTTGCGGTTTATGGAACTCTTATTCAATTCACAATCTACAAAATGTAATACTGCCGTAGCCAGGTATTTCCAACCAGTCAGCGATTCTGCGTCAAAGAGTTTGCCGTCTGAAAGTTGTTCATAAAACAAGGCAAGCGTTTTATGAAATACTAGGTAGAGTGTGATTTTGCTTTTCAATACAGAAAAGTGCAGTTATAATTTCAATTTGGAATTTATTTTTAAATATTTCATGTGTTTTAATTTTTACTCATAAAAATGCCATACTATTTTCGGCCTAATATTGTGAAATTTTTTAACTGCTGATGTTAAATATTGACTTTGATGATGACAACTTCTTGATGTAATACGAAATAGTGAAAACGCAATGTATCTCATAAGTAATACATATTATATTAAATTATATTGCTTAGTGCGATTGCCAAGACAATCAATATATTTAAAATATAAAAGATCTTTAACATTGGTATGGTCACTGTAAAATGTTATTAGGTTAGCTAATTAAATAATAACTTAAAACAGAAGGACCTTTAAGTTCTAAGCACTGAATAAATTAACCGACTTGGTATACATGGATCTCACAACTTTTTACGTTAGTAGAACTGAGTTGCGAGACTTGGTTTTTTTTTACAAGTTATGTTTTTGATGTCATCTCATTTCTTTTTGTAGATAGGTTCTACTTTATTTCTTTTCCGTTACCTTCTACTTCTTGAATACCAAAAAAGTACCTATCTACACCTATTATACATATACAAGTACACTGATTCATTCACTGCAAATGTAACTTTGTAATTCTATATATTTATATAGGATTACAAAGTTATTTATGCAGTTGGTGTATCTAGAAAACTGGACTGAAATTAAAAAATATTTTAGTTTTTCCTTGATTTATACACTAAACCCTAACCGTGTTCTAAATTTGAATCTTCTATGTCTGCTAGAAGCGCCTAAGAGTTTTGATGATCGGTCAGTCAGTGAGTGACAAAATTAAGAAACTGACTAGTTATAATTCTTAAACTACTGGTTCAAATTGAATGAAATTTGAAATATACTATGTTTGTACAATTTCTACTTGGTTGCTGAAAATCAGGTTTCTAGTTTTATCCACTACGAAGTTATAGGTAATAATAATAATAATAATAATAATAATAATAATAAGGATGATGGAATCAAATGGAACGCGCAAAGGGCCGCTGCCTGGAGGTCGCCAGGGCGCGTCTGGAGCTGGCGCTGGACGCGACAGCATGCGAACCGCCAGCCGAGCGCGAGGTGCTGCACGACCACCCAGCAGCTCCTCGCATCCATCATCCCCACCAGCTGGCTTGGTGTCGGCAGGGTCTTCGCGGGCTCAGCAATCGGCACCCTCCACTGGTGGAGTACGCCGCATGCGTTGGACAACCCAGATGAACAGCAACGCATTGCGGGCGTATTTTAGGGCGAAAGGGGGAGAAACTGGAGGTTTTGCGTATCGGGCAAGGATGCATCGACTTTTTGCTGAGCTGGAGCCATCTGTAACCGTCACCGAACAAAACCTGGCAGACCGAGTTCGGTATATCTTGCGCTCAAATACATTTGATGTCACCGAACTCGAACGGCTACGACGTGAGGCTGTTCCTTCATCGGGTGAAAATGCTGCGGCTGAGGATGCGGCGCCACAACTTGCTGAGCAAACGGCAAATGTGGATGCCGCCGTGAATACGCCAGTTGTGGTTGATTCAAACGATGATGGAACAGTCGCCCAGGAACTGGAACTAGAGCAAATGAGGAGTACATTGGAAGAGGCGATTGTGGAAA
>CAJQZP010000037.1:0-24820 GCA_907164705.1 Parnassius apollo | reverse complement strand
TTTATGTGGTAGAATACAATATTTTTTATTGCGCTATCGTACACAAACATGACAATTTATATTACATTCGCGCAAGCGCCCTGCGCCGCCTAAACGAAACAGCAGGCGCAGGCATACATTTTCGCCGCGCCGTAGAAAGAGGGGGATACTTCCCCCGTAACGCCGTACCGGCTGTCTCTCTATCTCCATCCGTCTTACGAATTTTCGATGAGTCACGTGTCCTGACGCGAGTTTAAAATTTTTTTCCTATTACAAAAAAAGTGTACAACGCCGCTAAAGAAGTTTTCACTTCAAAAACAACAAAATATATGATAATGGTTGCGTTCATATTTACTAACCAGACCCAACCCATGCCAGCAGGGAAATGCTGGTCAACGAACTTGCGAATTAAGTACCGCATTATAAGGCTGCAACCGACTGTGAGGAAAATAGAAAGAAGGTTTATTTTAGTTAGGTAAAAAGTTGAGTTAATAAAGTGGCACCACGGCCTGCAGTTATAGGAAATGCGACCCGAGAGGTTCGTAGCGTTTAAGGGACCATTCACGTACATCGGGCTAGATTACTTTGGAACCAGCGTCAGTAACCGTAAGGCGGCGACGCGAGAAGAGATGTGTCTAATAACGCGCACGGTGCACGCAGAGACACGGCCTAACCACGGACCCTGCGATTATGGCGTTAATGTAATATGTTTCGTTAATGTAAAGTAATATGCTTCGACAACGGATGAATTTCCACGGTACAGACACCGAGGTACGATGGGCTATAGCGAATGGAGGCCACAGCTGAAGCACTTCGCCTTGCAAAGAAAAATCAAGTGGAAAATGATGGCACATCGAACAAGGCTCACCTTATTTACAAAGGCAGAAAAGGCATGAACACAATAATCATCAGATGATCACCGAACATGGAAGGCAGCGTAAGGACTGGCAGATGATATTGGAAACGCTGGGTGCGAGAATATTTACAAAAAAAAAAGCATCAAAGACGACACCCTTGTGGTGATAGTGGACCTTCCTCGCAAAGTAAGGCCATGAGAAATCATCACCCAAACCTTCCCTGGATCTGACGCCGTGGTGCGAATCCTCGAGATAAGGACTTAGCTCTGATCCTTGGCCGAGCCGACCCATTAGTGATGAAACCATTATATAGTCACAGCATAATTCTACCACGCGATGTCGCTGGCATACTTTTTCTTATCAAATCTTCAAAGAAGGCTTTAGCTTTTTCTCCCTAATAACGGTAATTTTTCAACCGTGTTATACTCCATTTGCTTCATTCTAGTAATTGCACTTGCTGTCAGTCAGGATAGACGAGGCCCGAAATGCAGATGTACAGATAGCGTCGATAGCTACGTAACTAACACTATTTGCGGCAGAAAATCTTGCTTAATGATCGCATCATAAGTATCGGTACGCGAAACGGATGTACTGGTTTCTATTCTGCAGTTGTTAATGCTCTCAAATGAACATATTAGGTTGTGGAGACGCGGTTATTTTTTTTATAGAATAATGATATTAGTGGATGCTATGGCCCATAGACATCTTTATTTATCAGTTAACAATCAAAATGCAGATGCGTTGCTAGCCCTGAGGACTGAGATGGAATGCCTCGTTTCCAGTAAAAATAGTCTCTGGTTCTCTACACTCACCATACGAAATACAGCAGCATAAAGCTGCTATTTTACGCTGGTATTCTGAGCGTGGTATTGAGAGCGTGGTCCTAACCCGGTCGAGACGACCCATTCGTGCTGCAACCACAATAGCTGCAGCATGGCTCTACCACGTAAATTTTTTTTATGATTATGGATACGAGTGTTTGCAGGCGCAGACGAGAAGGCGGGCGTGAGTCGTAATTTGTTTACGCCAGATGATAACCCCGACCCCATTGTTTTGAAAAACCTTTATTTAGACAGGAAATCATCTCGTTTTGTCGTTAACATACCCTCATCTTCAGTTGGACTGAGTGCTCGTTTTGCAGCCGACCTTTTATATACAAGCCAATGATTCAATATAGTTTAGACACTTACCTTGAAAGCTGTTGCTGACTCTGACGTGGTTTGGTATGAATCCAGTTCCACTCATCATCATCATCATCATCATCACAGCCCTTCACAAGTCCACTGCTGAACATAGTCCTCCCCCAAGTAATGCCACAAAGCACGGTCCTGAGCCACCTGCATCCACCGACTTCCTGCATATCTTACCAGGTCGTCACTCCATCTAGTGGGGGGTCGCCCTACACTACGCCTACCGGTACGAGGCTGCCACTCGAGAACCTTTCTTCCCCATCGGTTATCGGTTCTTCGAGCTATATGGCCGGCCCATTGCCACTTTAGCTTACTAATCCGTTGGGCTATGTCGGTCACTCTGGTTTTACTGCAGATATCCTCATTTCTGAGTCTATCACGCAGAGAAACTCCGAGCATAGGCCTCTCCATAGCTCGCTGAGCGACCTTGAGCGTCCTCATACGGCCAGCAGTGAAGGACCATGTCTCTGATCCGTAAGTCATCACTGGCAACACGCACTGGTTGTACACTTTAGTTTTCAGAGATTGAGGTATACCTGACGAGAAGATGTATCGTAATTTCCCGAACGCTGCCCAGCCGAGTTGAATCCGTCGATTGACCTCTCGGTCGAAGTTGGACTTACCTAGTCGGACTATTTGTCCCAGGTAAACGTACTCGTCAACAACTTCGAGCATAGCGCTCCCAACAACTACCGGCATAGGTGTGACATGGACATTAAACATGATATTTGTTTTGTCCATGTTCATCTTCAGCCTTGACAGTTGGCTCTTACGGGCAGACAGATCTCTGGCAAAGACTTTGGAGCCCTGGTTCCGCTCGATCGCTTCTTTAATACGAGCAGTATTAAAGTTGCGTAAGTCTAGCCGCATGCATTTGGAGATCTGTCTGTTCAGTTGCCTGTATGCTGTCAAATCTGTTGACGATTGCAGCCTCATCTCCCGTCTAACAGCCATGAGATTAAGAGTGTGATCGGAGAGTTTTTGTGTTCTTCTGCGGCGGGTCTTGCAGAACTTAGCTCCGACCGCATGGACAGTTTCCACGAGCTTGTCATTCATATCGTCCACTGCATTGCAATCTTGTAGGCACTGAAAGCGGTTGTGTAACTCGAGCTGAAAGTTTTCGGGATTTTGGATTAGAGCACGAGGGGGACGGAGCGTTGACTTCATTAGACGAGACCTCTCCAACTTAACGTTTAGGTTCAGTGTGCCTCTAACCATTCGGTGATCGCTGCCAGTTTTCACCCTTACGATCACTGAGACATCACTGAACAGTATTCTTATAGGCGCGTCGCCAACAGATACGTTATATTTTTTATATGATAGAGTGACAAACGAGCACACAGTCCACCTGATAAGTGGTTGCTGTGGCCCATAGACATCTTCATCTATCCTCGATTAATAATCAAAATGCAGATGCGTTGTCATCCGTGAGGACTAAGATGGAATGCCTCGTTTCCAGTAAAAAAGGGTCTCCGATTCTCTACACTCACCATACGAAACACAGCAGCATTAAGCTACTATTTTACGCTGTTATTCTGTCAGAGAGTGGTCCTTCCCCGGTCGAGCCAACCCATTCGTGCTACAACTATACTACTAATATAACTGCAGCATAGCTCTACCACGTATATGCCTCTCGGCCACATTTTAATGTTTTACTTACATTTCACTACATTCTCTCTCGTTCTTTGTGTTCTAATTGCACCAGTTCTGGATCGTCTATTTTTCTCTTTTTAAACTTACGTTATTATGGCGTCATATTTGTTAGCCAAACGAAAGCCGGAGTGGCTAACTGACCTCTTTCGCATACACGGTATATTCTTGTCTTAATTGTCACCTTTAATAGGCGGATTGACAATCGAAACTTCTCGCAATTTCATGTCTGACGTGAAGGAAATGGTAAGAGCTCGTCATCTTTTAGAAGCCATGAATTTGTACTGGTATTTCATAAAGGGGGCAATTTGGGGTAATTGCTTCTCTTATGTCACCACTGCAAGGTCACGGTTTTGAATTTGAATAGTTTTAACTGAAATAATACAAGAGAACTAATTGGCTGAAATGGCAATTGTTTTAATAGGATACAGGTGAAATACGATCACACAGACCAACCGATGGCAAGTGGATGCTGCTCTACGTTGTCACCCTTAAGGTTAGTCCTTAAGGGTGACGAGATGAATGATGAGTGACGTGATGGAATGTCTCGATTCCAGTAAAACGAGTCTCCGGTTCTCTACACACACCATACGAAACACAGCAGCATTAAGCTGCTAATATTTTACCCACATTGTTTGAAAAACAGACAAGCGACAGGGAAAAAAGGTTCTCGAGTGTCGGCCTCACCCTAGCAAGCGCAATGACGGTCAACTAAGTTACAATCTATAAGGGAGCTCTACGTTCGGCTGTGGACTTGTGATGATTGCATTACCATATTCATTAAGATATTTTATTATAGTTAAAACGATTAAAAGCCCCTAGTTGTTGTTATATTTTATTTATATTCGTTACATTTTTGACTATGTTCAAAAAACGTACAGGTACCCTGTTTTTACGTGAATACGCCTTTAAATTTGCTTCTACAGTGGGAGGTGATTCAGAAAACTGATGATAAGAAAGTCGAGGTATACAGTTAGGTGTTGCAGTTGTAGCTAGATATCTATTACATACATCCGAAATTTTATTAGACCATTACTACTTGTTCATTCCAAGCATGGAATGTAGAAGAAAGGAATACAGACTCTGTATAAAAAAAGTGTCCATAGGAAAGCGTTAAATAAGGGTGGCGCCACTGTAGCTACAGTCTAAATTTTAAAGAACGTTTTATAATAATTCTTTTTACAGTAACAGAAACAGAAACTTTTTTTATTCAATGTAGATTTTAACAATACTGTGAGTAACTTTTTTAATTTACCACTGGTTCGAAAAAAAACTCTGTCCTGGGACGAACCAGCAAGAAACCCAGGGGGACTATTTTCTTTCCAATAATAGCTTACAATCAAATTAGAAATAGCTTGGTAGTGATCACCCTTCCCAGGGGTTATTATCATCCATAAATTCCTTAATATTATAATAACCTTTTTTATACAAACTTAGTTTAATAACATTTTTGAACTTTGTAATAATACACAGTATATATATTATACAGTAATTATTTTATTGCTTTCAAAATTTTTATTTTCAAAATCACTCTCAACGTATTTTACGGCGATTTAACACAACCCGTAGCTACTCCAGCGCTGTAGTGAAGAGCTTTTGAACTGTTATTTAATGCTTACAGATGGGCAATTTTTCGACTATTCTCCTATGGGAGTTGGTTACTCCTTACTACTACACTCCATAATTCCAAGAATGCCGTTACCTCCCGCCGCGCTCCCTCACTCCGCGTCTCAAGTGTCGCCCTATTAGTACCGATAGCAGCGCCGTCGTAATGTTTGCTCAATTTCACAAAAAATAGTCTTCATATTTATGTGTTATTATAGATAAACATGATAACTTTTTTGTCCACGATACCGTCAACTGTGATATAATAACGGTCGACGACGGCAAACTTGAAATGTGCGCGTACTAGATAGTTAAGGATTGAAGAAATAGTTACCTTGAATAAGGACTGAGACGAATTTTGCGCATCGCAGGGGGGAGGATCATTTCTTTACGTACAAGTATTCACGTAAAACGGAGTCCATCAAACAGCCACACCCCCGACTTTTTTTTGCAGTGAATGCTTCTTCTTTACGCGCGCTTGACTTGGGGAGTAAGCTGGCGAACGCGTGACGATATAAGCAAGAGAGAGCAGTGCACGCGCACATTTTATTTCTCTTTTTCTCTTATTGCCAGTTATTTCGTTTTGAACAATTTTATGAATTAATATTTTGTTCAATACCTACATTAAACATTCTACGTTTAAAGTGAATAAAATTGTAAATTCATTTTAAAGTTCATGTTTTGTAGCCGATAATAAATGTAAGTATTTGTAGAAAATTAATTTATGTATATATATACATGTATATATATAAATATATAACGTATATATAATTGTTGGCGACGCGCCTATAAAAATGTTTCAGTTTATTAAATCAACCGATGACGTTGCTATGAAAAAAGGGGTAGTCACGAGCAACGACGCTCTGATAAGAGAATGCTTAGTTAAATCTTTAAGAAATGTCGAATTAATGATATGAAGGTCTTGGGTTCGACTCCCAGGCCGGACTAGTTTGTTTGTTTTCCTAAGTAATATCGCTTAATAAATTCGTAAGGAATTTAAGATATAAATTATGTTACCGGATTTGTTCCCCGGTCGAGATAATCACTCTGTGCATAGGCAGAATTAATGGATATTAATTGCATAAATGTTGTTTTGTATAAGTTTGATACGTTTTGTACGAAAACAAATGCCTATTTGTTATGATTGATTAATGAGAACATTCATTTATATTGTTATCTGATTAAAGATAGTTTCATACAGTTCGAAAATTGTATAAAAGCATTTAATTTGCCTAATATGGTCAAAATTGGTGTATATCAGACTTTGATTTTTTCTGATAGCCGAGAGCCGTGCAAAGTTAGTTGTTCACATAGTGTGAGTTCATAGACGCACGCTAAGCCACGCCTTTAGGAGGCCGAATATGTAAAAATTTAAAACATTTGTAATTTCAACAATTTATGTAAAAATTACTTGTAAAATATTTCAGGTTAATTGTACGTGCTAAAAAAGGTAAATTCTGTGTTATTTTCATGTGAAAATTCCTGTGTATAAGTGAAATAATGATAGTTTTGTATAAGAAATTTAAAAGTGTTTTAAATAGTGAAATAAATAGAAAAAATGTAAATTAAACTATTGTATTGGTTAGCTTATGTATAAATTCAAGTGAGAAACATTGTTTTAACTTTCTGTGTTAAATATTTAAGAAATTTCGATTTCGAACTTGTGAGTAAAATAGGCAGTTTTCGTTTAATAAATAAAAGGTTTTTTATGATATGAAGATATGATGTATATCATGGTGTAGATATTGTTTTGTACTACCTATATTGATAAATTGTATTTGTATATGATTTGAATAAATAAAGATATTGAGTAAAACGTGAGAGAGTAATAGAACAAATTCATGTAATTGAGTTGCGCAAGCGCGCGAATGGCGCGGCTCACTTTCGCGTATAGCTCTGGGGTAGCTTAGTGAACGGGTTTTATTGCAATTCGTTCGGGAATGGTTCAAGAAAGTTCGGGAAGTTCGGGAATCCTTCGGGGAAGTTCGGAAATAGTTCGGAAATAAATAAGAAAATCCGAGAAAAAGTTCAAGAAAAGTGAAAAACCAGCAGTATAGGGAAAAGTGATTACTCTCTCACGGAACGGTTTGAAGATAATTGCTGTTTCATTCCCAAGATCCTTTAAGTTATACAGTCCACATCGAAGAATTAAGGCGTCGGGACCGGGACGACTTCGGAAGACCCGTAATCCCCGTCTGAACCTACTTGCTGAAAAGGAAGAGGTTATCGCCCTAGTGTGTTACTCCGTTGCGGAGATCACATACGTTGTTCCCGAACCCAACGTAGGCGTGATAGGAGGCCGGATCGAGAGAAGCCTCGATTCCTGTTTCTTAGTACCCGATCCGCTAGGTCCTTTTCAATTGGTCCTTTTCAGGATCAAGAAGGGACACCGACCTGGTCCTTTTCAATTGGTCCTTCGAGCCGGATTGAAGACCACCCGAACCCCGCCAGCTGGATCAAGGAACCAGCTGTGGACTGCTGGTTGTGGAAGAAGAAGACCTTCGGAAGCCGAGTGAAGATCAGCAACCGAAGGAAGCCAGAGGTTTGAGCTGAAGCAATAGGACCAAAGGCCTGAAGACCAGGACGGCAGCACTGAAGGGCTGGACCTGGAACTACCGGAAGAAAGAAAACCGGGATTGCAGCTTGGGGCGTGTGCTCGCATGGGGCACATATCGCAGCCGGGCGCAGGTGTCTTGTGAAGACACTCATCGTAGCCAAGCAGGGCTTGGCATTTTTCCTGTCGGGCAAGCGTGCTCGGCATTTCCTGTCGGACGATCGTGTCTGGCATTTCCTGTCGGACGACCGTGTCCGGCATTTCCCGTCGGGTCATCAGGGTGCAAAAGCATCCACCGCTGCTGCTGCCGGGCGAGGGTGCGCGTGGGCACCTGACTGCATCGCGGCCGGAGGAGGGCGCTTGGACGAGGCGTCACCGGCAACTGGGCGGCGAGCACAGCATACATCCCGACCACCTAACGGTGCCAAACGGTTGGGCTCTGGCATAACACCTTCGGGTGGAGCAGTTCTCTCGAGCGAGACTGCGCTTGCACTACCGCTCGACTGTTTCGTCATATTCCTTGGCGGGACAGTTCCTAAACCTTTCCTCCATTCCATTCCTGCACGACTCCATCCCTGAACGGCTCACCTCGGTAGGCCCCGTTCAGGATTGATAGGGCTGATAGGGCTGTTAGGGTGGTAGTAGGGTTGTAGGGTTGGGAGATAAAGGGGGGGAGGGGTAGTGGTGTTAGGTTGGGGTGTAGAAGGGTTGTAGGTAAGGGGTTGTAGGGACCGTAGGGACTGTAGGGACAGTTAGGGACCGTAGGCCAACAATCACCTTCCTGCAAGATGAAGAAGGTACAAGACCAGACAGGGGAGAAGCGAAGGGAGCAGGACAAGGACAGGGCTCTCAAGAAAAGCTAAAGAAGCGGAATCATCTGGAGCGACCACAGCTACTGCGTCAAATGGAGCAACTCCTCCAAGTGGAGCCACCACAGACACGTCCACATGCACGTGGGACTCAGGGACGTCCATGGCAACGACAAGCAACAGGACGGACACCAGTGGTACACAGGCCAGCACCGCACAACAATCCGTTATATCCAGGAGTGAAACGGTGGTCGAAAAAGTAGGTCAAAGGACCGAAGAAGCGGCATCGTCAAGGACAGTAATCGGGCACACTAGTGATAAAGGGTCACAGAGAGGTAGTAGGTCATCGCGATCGGCGAGGCTGAAAGCCGAATTAGAGGCGCGGATTAAATTCGAACGCTCAGAGCTCGAACGAGCACAGGCAGCTGCTGCCTTAGCCAAGTCTCAATGGGAGTTGGCACGACTCAACCGAGAAGAGGAGATCGACTCGAGTGAGGATGATGAAGAGCGGAATACTCAGGTGGAACCTTTCGTAAGGAGTTGGGTTCAGCAAACCATAATGAGCGCGCCGGTTAGTGTAGCACAACCCGATATTACTGATAAGGAAGCGTGTAAAGGATCACGCCGCAAAGGGGCGGAGGTCGAGCGCAACCTAGGAAATGCACAGAAAACACACGCGAGTGAGGTGTCAGAATTGACCGAAGCGATTGTGAGTGCAATAAAAATAGCTGGTAAAGATAAATCTTCCCAGCTTCATTTCCTCCAGGAATTACCGGTGTTCGATGGAGACCCGTGTGAATGGATAATTTTCAGAACGGTGTTTGAAGACACAAAAGGCCAATTTTCAGGGGTGCAGAATGTCGCACGCCTTAGGAGGGCATTAAAGGGCACCGCTAAAGAGACGGTTAAGTCGCTGTTATTTACCTTGTGTGAACCTGAAGAAATAATGAACGCTCTCGAAAGAAGATTCGGTAGGGTTGAGATGCTCATTCTAGCCGAAATCGAGAATGTAAAGCGTATGCCAAGATTGGCAGAAGATTGCCGAAATATAGGATCTTTTGCAAGTCGTATTACGAACGTGGTTGCCACAATACAAGCGTTGAATCAACCACAGTATTTATACTCACCGGAGTTAGTGAGCCGCATAGTGGAGAAACTTGGAACTATGATTAAATTTAAATGGTTTGAATATCGAGCTCAATATCCTTTGGAGCCAGAGTTACAGAAGATGGCCAAGTTTTTAAATTTATTGAGTGAACAATTTGGAACGTCCTTAAGCAATGAAAATGCGCCTGAAAAAAGGAAGCGTCCTGAATTCAGGAAGCAAACTGTACACACTGCAAAGGGAGGTGTACGCAGCTGTGCCGAGAGCGAGCGCTATATGCGCCGAAGTAATATGAGCGAGCGTTTAGAACGCCGAAATAATAAAAAGGCACAACCGACAAGTGGTTATGATAACCCAGGACAAGCCTGTAAGTCGGGTAACACATAAGTGTGTTATATGCAACAAGGAGCACTCTATAGTGAGTTGTTACAAGTTTAAGGACATGAATATTCGCGAGAAATGGGAAGCCGTCAAAAAGGCCAAAGTATGTTTCCAATGTTTGTCACCTAACCATAGGAGGTTAGAGTGCAAAGCGAAAAAAATGTGGTGTAGAAGGATGTAGAATGTCACATCATCGAATGCTACACCGATACCCCAATGAAAATACCTCGCCACAAGGGGACGAGGGGGGTAAAGATGCTCAGATTACAACTGTTAGTACAGTAAATGCACTGGCATGTGCATATTTAAAGATCATACCGGTCGAGTTGCATGGGCCTAGAGGAAAGGTCAGGACAACAGCTCTTCTGGATGAGGGATCGACCATGACACTCATAGAGGAGTGGATGGCTCAGAAGTTAGCGCCTCGCGGACGTAAAGAGGGATTACGTATCGAAGCCGTGGGAGGTAAGCGAATTAACGACGATAGTTCGTATCGCTTAAACGTTAAAATAAAAGGCATTTATTCGAGCGACTTAGAAGAGATAAGTGTACAAACAATTAAGTCACTTAACCTCGCTCCTCAGTCGGTAAGCCGAGAATTATTGCAACGGTGTTCTCATTTGACACCGATCAAGGATGAGTTGATGTATGAGAGGTCCAAGCCTACCATATTGATTGGTCAGGACAATTGGCATCTCATAGTTACTCGTGAATTGGTTTCGGGAGGTAAGAACCTACCTGTAGCATCGCTCACCAAACTGGGGTGGGTTTTGCATGGTCACATATCGGGTGGCATTAAACCAATCAAGATTGTTAACCACATTTCCACCAAGAAGGAGGAAGATATGGATAAATTAATCAAGGATTATTTTAGTTTGGAATCTCTGGGAGTATCGGCTAGAAAGCCCGTGAACGACCCAGAAGAACGAGCTTTAAATATTTTGAACAAAACGGTACGTCGTATACCTAATAATAGGTACGAGACTGCTTTGTTATGGCGCGCAGACAATGAGTGCTTGCCATCGAATAGGGCACAGGTTGAAAGTCGCCTGTTTAATATTGAGAAAAAGCTCGACAAAAATAGTTTAGAAACAGGTGAAGAAAAATCGCCAAAGGGCGCAAATACGTTAAGAAAGCAAGAACCGTTAAGTCTACCCGACTACGGACGATTTAGCAGCTTTAAGAAATTCCTTGGAGCAACTACACGCACCTTACAAGCGGTAGAAAAATTCAAGAGTTTAAGAAAGTCGGTTAAAGGACCCGACGACGCAACCGAAAAGTCGGTTATGTGTTCCAACAAAGTTTTAGCAAAGTCGGTTAAAGGACCCGATAGCGCGTTGGACACAGCGCTCTTGAAAAAGGCGGAAATATTAATTTGGAAATTCATTCAAGACGAGTGTTTTCATTCGGAAATAAAATGTTTGAAAGCAGGCAAAAGCGTTGAAAGAAGTTCACGCTTAAGTAAATTATCTATGGAAATAGGAGAGGATAACTTACTCCGTTTAAATGGACGTTTACCTTTCAAGTCTAATTTGACCGAGGAAAGTAGAAAACCTGTCATATTAGACGGTAAACACGAAATCGTTAAAATGATGATTAGAGAAGTTCATCATCATTTTGGACACGCCAATCACCAGACGGTGATGAATGAGGTGAACCAGAAATTTTACGTCTTGAACTTGCGTAATGTAGTACGAAGTGTGTCACACCATTGTCAGTGGTGCAGGACATACAGGTCAAAGCCGCAAAACGTGCCACAAGGAAATATTCCTCTGGAAAGAATAGCTCATCATGAGCCACCTTTTACATGCTCAGCTGTAGATTATTTTGGTCCTATGAGTGTGACTATAGGAAGGCGACACGAAAAAACGTTGGGGCGTTTTATTCACGTGTCTGACCACCAGAGCAGTACATCTGGAATTAGCAGCCTCATTGACACCAGCGTCAATGATAATGGCGTTAAGGCGATTTATCGCCAGAAGAGGAAAACCAGCCGTTATATACAGCGATAACGGGACAAATTTCAAAGCTGCAAATAAAGAATTATTGAAAGCATGCGAAGAATGCTATGAGGGCATGAAAAACGAGTCATTTAAGAAATATATTAAATGGAAATTTATACCTCCGGGAGCACCGCACATGGGTGGCGCCTGGGAGAGGTTAGTAAGATCGATTAAAATTGCGTTGACCGCTACGCTTAAGGAGAAGAGCCCACGAGAGGAGGTTCTACATACGTTACTTTTAGAAGCAGAGCATACGGTAAATTCCAGACCTCTGGTAACATTCAGTATGGATAGTCCTGAAGAGGGTTTGACACCCAATCATTTTCTTCTGGGACGCTCATGTGGTGATCGACCACCTGGATTATTTTTAGAGCGACATCTGACGGGTCAACTCAATTGGAAAGCTGCACAGAGGTTAGCCGACCATTTTTGGACAAGATGGCTGAAAGAATACATGCCTACGTTAATACCTCGAACAGGTGATAACGGCAAGTTCATGGAACCTAAAGAAGGCGATATTGTTTTGATAATAGATCATTCGTTGCCACGAAATACGTGGCCAAAAGGTAAAATTAGTAGAACGTTACCGGGACCAGACGGTCACACCAGAGTGGTTGACGTCATTACTAGCACAGGTATCTTGAGGAGACCTACATCCAGAATAATAGTCCTGGTACCCGCGACGCCTCCCAAATGATGGTGCTAACGCACGGGGGGGGGAGATTGTTGGCGACGCGCCTATAAAAATGTTTCAGTTTATTAAATCAACCGATGACGTTGCTATGAAAAAAGGGGTAGTCACGAGCAACGACGCTCTGATAAGAGAATGCTTAGTTAAATCTTTAAGAAATGTCGAATTAATGATATGAAGGTCTTGGGTTCGACTCCCAGGCCGGACTAGTTTGTTTGTTTTCCTAAGTAATATCGCTTAATAAATTCGTAAGGAATTTAAGATATAAATTATGTTACCGGATTTGTTCCCCGGTCGAGATAATCACTCTGTGCATAGGCAGAATTAATGGATATTAATTGCATAAATGTTGTTTTGTATAAGTTTGATACGTTTTGTACGAAAACAAATGCCTATTTGTTATGATTGATTAATGAGAACATTCATTTATATTGTTATCTGATTAAAGATAGTTTCATACAGTTCGAAAATTGTATAAAAGCATTTAATTTGCCTAATATGGTCAAAATTGGTGTATATCAGACTTTCATTTTTTCTGATAGCCGAGAGCCGTGCAAAGTTAGTTGTTCACATAGTGTGAGTTCATAGACGCACGCTAAGCCACGCCCTTAGGAGGCCGAATATGTAAAAATTTAAATATTTGTAATTTCAGCAATTTATGTAAAAATTACTTGTAAAATATTTCAGGTTAATTGTACGTGCTAAAAAGGTAAATTCTGTGTTATTTTCATGTGAAAATTCCTGTGTATAAGTGAAATAATGATAGTTTTGTATAAGAAATTTAAAAGTGTTTTAAATAGTGAAATAAATAGAAAAAATGTAAATTAAACTATTGTATTGGTTAGCTTATGTATAAATTCAAGTGAGAAACATTGTTTTAACTTTCTGTGTTAAATATTTAAGAAATTTCGATTTCGAACTTGTGAGTAAAATAGGCAGTTTTCGTTTAATAAATAAAAAGTTTTTTTATGATATGAAGATATGATGTATATCATGGTGTAGATATTGTTTTGTACTACCTATATTGATAAATTGTATTTGTATATGATTTGAATAAATAAAGATATTGAGTAAAACGTGAGAGAGTAATAGAACAAATTCATGTAATTGAGTTGCGCAAGCGCGCGAATGGCGCGGCTCACTTTCGCGTATAGCTCTGGGGTAGCTTAGTGAACGGGTTTTATTGCAATTCGTTCGGGAATGGTTCAAGAAAGTTCGGGAAGTTCGGGAATCCTTCGGGGAAGTTCGGAATATTCAAGGAAATAGTTCGGAAATAAATAAGAAAATCCGAGAAAAAGTTCAAGAAAAGTGAAAAACCAGCAGTATAGGGAAAAGTGATTACTCTCTCACGGAACGGTTTGAAGATAATTGCTGTTTCATTCCCAAGATCCTTTAAGTTATACAGTCCACATCGAAGAATTAAGGCGTCGGGACCGGGACGACTTCGGAAGACCCGTAATCCCCGTCTGAACCTACTTGCTGAAAAGGAAGAGGTTATCGCCCTAGTGTGTTACTCCGTTGCGGAGATCACATACGTTGTTCCCGAACCCAACGTAGGCGTGATAGGAGGCCGGATCGAGAGAAGCCTCGATTCCTGTTTCTTAGTACCCGATCCGCTAGGTCCTTTTCAATTGGTCCTTTTCAGGATCAAGAAGGACGCCCGAACCTGAGTTCCTTTTCAATAATATATATATATACCTCACCGGCACGGAAACTTGGCCAAGCGGTTATCTCGCGATAGCAAAAGCTTTAAGTGTTTCTGATGAATGTTTGTTATGCAAGTATGTCAAAAAATGTTTACCCTCAAGTTCAAGAGGGTAATTCATTATGTTTAAGTGCACCATGACGAATTCTTTAATTTTTAGTTGAATCGGGTCATTTGAGCGACTAAGTTCACATTTTAAATTTGTGTGTTGTGAAAAGTTTACTGTAAGGCTCAGACGAAACAAAAACTCAAGACAGAGCCCCGCCGAACAACGCACTGAGGCCGGTAAAACTACGCCTCGCCTTGTACATACACAGTTTCACGCACACACGTATAACGAAACTACGCCTTACCGTGTCATTCGAGCTATTCCAGCGCACGGAGTGTCACGCTCTTATAATTCGCAGTTTTAAAAGAAAACATGCCTGATTGTGTTGTAAAAGGGTGTAAAAACCAATCTTCCAAAAATAAAAAACAGGATGGAATCACATTTCATACGTAATTAAACATAAAAATACAAATTTTTAATAAATCATTTTTAATATTTATCATGACAGCTTTGAACGTAAGACCTCCACAAGTGTTGCCACTAGTAAGCGTCACAGTAGTCCCCATTTATTCTGTTAGTTATTAATGTGACGCGAAACTTAATATAACACGTTCCTTTACCTATTTCTGCTTTACTTTTAATATTCATAAAAATTAATGTAAGTGTAAATAGCCACTATTTTTTTGGTTTTTCCATGTTCTCTCATCACTTCAAAAATCTGTATTTTTAAGGTTTCCCATCCGAAATAAAGAAAGAGAAGTGGATAGAAGTGATTCGAGTTAGCCGGAATGAGCCATCGTGGAATCCAACGGTGCGCAGCGTAGTTTGTTCGACAAATTTTGAAGATGACGATTTTTATTACACAAATAAAGGACTTCGTCGTGTCCCGAAATAATTAACCCAACAAAAAGGCTATTAAAATAAAAACAATATTTTTTCACCTCTTAAAGTCACGTATACAATTAAAAAAAATTGCTAACTTATCTTTTTTACTTATTTATTCATCCTGACAGTACTTAGACAATAATATATTAGGTTAATAAGTTTTTACTGCACGGCAACACTCACTTAGTGCACACATGTTCACCAAACCGACCTCACTTCATTGTTGAGAGCGCTCTGTCTTGAGTTTTTATTTCGTCTGAGCTGTAAGGTTATTCAATTATTGTGATCTTGTGTCTTAATTAAATAACTAAAGGTGCTTTAAAGCCAATAAAAATGCCATTAACACCAGCACAAGTTGCACAAGCAGTAGAATTAATTGACCAAGGGCTGACACAGCGTAAAGTTGCTATTGTGCTTAACGTACCACGGTCCTCAATGCAGTATTCACTGAAACGATACCAGGAGACAGGCCGCTACACCCGCAGGCCAGGCAGTGGGGGCGTAAGGTGCACATCGGCCCGGGACGATCGTTTTATTGTTATGGAGATTTTGAGAAACCGCTACCTGACCGCTGTTGAGATACGCCAGCGGCTCCAAATCGCAAGAGGCGTTAATGTTAGTGAGCGTACGGTGAGAAGACGAATGGAGGAAGTGAATTTAAAAGCTCGTAGACCAGCACGAGGTCCAGAACTTCTCAGACAGCACCGAGTAGCCCGACTTCAGTTCGCAAGAGAACATGTCAATTGGACCCACGAGCAATGGGCTAGAGTGTTGTTCACAGATGAGTGTCGAATAGCTTTACGTGCTCCAGACGGTCGAGAACGAGTGTGGAGAAAAAGAGGAGAGAGGTTTCTACCCATTACCACCACCCAAACTGTGAGTTTCCATGGAGGCTCAATAATGGTATGGGGAGGTGTAAGTTCCGACGCACGTACAGAGTTGGTCATCGTCGATAATCGGCTTACAGCTACTCGATACATCGAGGAAGTTCTTCAGGAGCACGTAATGCCTTATTCGGGATTCATTGGACACGACCAATTCCTCCTCATGCACGATAATGCACGCCCGCACGTCGCACATTGTGTAGAGGAATATCTGGAAGAGGTTGGAATACAAAAATTACAGTGGCCAGCTCGTAGCCCGGACTTAAATCCAATTGAGCATGTATGGGGTATGCTCAAAAGAAAGATAAAGTCCAGCTCCAAACCGCCACAAACTCTAAATGAGCTCCGAAATGCAGCGCTGGCCGCTTGGGACAGCATACCGCAAGTTGATGTCAGAAACATCATTCAAAGCATGCCAGATCGAATGCAAGCGGTTATCAGGGCTAGAGGAGGAAACACCCGATATTAAAACTGATAGACAATAAAGAAACAGACTTAATTTTTAACTTTGTAGTGTTTTTAAAGTGACAATGGAAAGATGTTAATTTTAGTGAAAACATGTTATCTTGAAAAGAAAAATTTCGGTGAAGTAAACATTAAATTTCTATGTTCTAAAACCATTAGAGACACTTATTGAATGCATCTACCCTTAATTTACTGTTAAAAAAACGTTTCAGTGCAAATAATCAGCAAATTCACGAGTGGCCAAGTTTCCGTGCCGGTGAGTTTATATAATTTTTATTTCATTGTCGTATTAGTTCTAGTTTTTAGTGTATTAGTGTTTATATTAGTATTAGTGTATTAGTGATTTCTTAAATTTACGCGAACACTACACATTGAATAAAACTAAATTTACGGATTTTACCGCTTTTATTTCACTACTTTTACTTATTTTTAATTCCCGACGTTTCGGGTGCTTTACAGCAACCATGGTCACGGGGGGGACTGAGATGTGTGTATAGAAAAAAGACCCATACCAACCGATATTTAAATAGCGAATTTCACCATCATCCTTCACAGTTAGCTACTGTGGGTAAATCTTTGTTTCAGAGAGCACAAGGAATCTGTGACAGAAAACATCTGGCCGCCGAACTTCAGCACGTCAAGCAAGTATTGCAAGACAACAAGCTTCGGGTCCCGCGCCTACGTCACAGTGACCGAGTGAAGCCGGCCACAGTCGAGCGTGTACCTGCTGTACTACCATATGTCAGAGGAGTCACAAAGAAGGATGGCTACATCTTGAAGCGAGCTTCCATTGTGATACTACAAGCCGCCGAAGAAGATTAGTCAATTTTTACCATCCGTCAAGTGTAATATCCCTCTACAAGATGCAGGAGTGTACAAGTTAGATTGTGAATGTGGTCTCTCTTACATAGGTCAAACAAAAAGATCCATAAAAACCCGCGTGAAAGAACATAATATAACTGATGTGAAGCACCGACGCTCCGGGAAGTCTGCAGTCCGCGAACATGTTCAAGATCGTCCCCACCATTACATTCAATTTGATAAACCACAAATTCTCGCAAAAGAACACCGATTCCTACCAAGGATGATACGCGAGGCTATTGAAATTATAAAACATCCAAATTTCAATAGAGAAGATGGATGGGTGCTGCCACCTGCTTGGGATCCTATAATTAACAAAATTAAACCCAAACCTAAGCATACCACTGCAAGACTTCATGATACTATAAGCTCGTTTTGCGTAAATCGAACCAAAAATTAATATTCAAAAACTGAAGGTAGCCGGACTAACTATGATATTCGGACGTCTTTTTCTTTTTCTTTCTTTTTATAGGATAGGGTGACAAACGAGCACACAGTCCACCTGATGGTAAGTGGTTGCTGTGGCCCATAGACATCTACATCTATCCTCGATTACGAATCAAAATGCAGATGCGTTGTCACCCGTGAGGACTAAGATGGAATGCCTCGTTTCCAGTAAAGAGGGTCACCGGTTCTCTACACTCACCATACGAAATACAGCAGCATTAAGCTACTATTTCACGCTGGTATTCTGTGAGAGCGTGGTCCTTCCCCGGTCGAGCCTACCCATTCGTGCTACAACTATACTACTAATATAACATCTCAGACGTCAAACATCTCAGTCCCCCCCCGTGACCATGGTTGCTGTAAAGCACCCGAAACGTCGGGAATTAAAAATAAGTAAAAGTAGTGAAATAAACGCGATAAAATCCGTAAATTTAGTTTTATTCAATTAGTGTATTAGATTCATTGACTTGGAATTTTATATTTGGTGCATTTCAATTTATTACCAAAAAAAAAAAACGGAAAAAGATGGATAAAAAAAAGAAATATCCTTGTGTAAAAAGAAATGTAATGTAAGAGTTGAAGTGATAATTGAAGAGTTTTGTGAAACAACAATGCTGCCCCGTTTGACAAAGTTTATCACAGTTGTGTGCTGACAGAATTAATCTATTCGCACATTGAACGTTCTATGCCGAAAAAAGACCCACCGTATATAATAGAAGCAATAGAAAAAAAATAAAAAATCCCAAAAAAGTTAACCCCTACACAATATTACACCACTCGAAAAAATTTCCTTACTTTTAATGATGTAACAAACGAATTAAATAAGTATATGTGTATTCAGTAACTTTTTTGTTTGATTTTTTATCAATTTCTCTTTTAAAAAACACGTACAAGCGTTATTTGTATGTACAGATTGTATAAAAAATCATATACATCCGATATGAAGGGAGGAGCTGGAAACATATAGCTGAACCACATTTAATACAAAAAAAAAATAGAAAATAGAAAAAAATTTACTGATTTTTCATACAAAATGTACAAGGTAGGAAATTTGTAAGAAGAGGTAGGTTTTATTTTCCTTCGGTTGTATATACCCTTTTTAAAACTACAAATCGTATAAACATTACTAAAACAACATTTATGAAATCTAAAAAAGGTAAAAAATTATACTACCGCGACAAAAGTAAAAGGAATATTCTTGGAAAAAAAATTAATAAGTTATATATTTAATGAAGTAGAGCAACCTTCACATGTAATCTCAAACGTATTTATGCACGGGGGAGAGCGTCCCCTCTAATGGCTAGGGAAGTAAAATAGCAAAGCTAGACGGAAGCCTAAGCCCACTTTCATTCGTATCCATAGCAGTCTTGTGCTTACACATTCATACTCTTTCACACATTGGGCCAATGTGATCCTTTCAGAAAGAATGGGCCATTCTTTCTGAAAGGATGACACCTACTCCTTGGCATGCCTGCTCGGTCTCGTCTATACCAGACCAGTATGCGGTATACATGCCATCCTTCTCTTTCCGTTTCATCTCATTTACACATAACACATTAATTCCTCTATCATCATATCGCATACTACGTCATATCGCATACTTCATCCATCTTATCATTCATTGCTCCACATACATTCAGCGAAGCCAGACGGGCTTCCGCAATCCACTTTTCGCCCCTCCAGGAGACAGAACGTGACGGGTGGCGAACCTCGTCGCCGTTTTTCCTCTCGGAGATTCTTCGCACCCCTATCCCATTAAAGGGGCGCCGGGAACTCGGGGCCATTACTTTTATTTGGTGCCTCATGTGCGAAATGTGGGGTGGTACATTTAACGCCGCTACCATGGCGAGGAGCCGAGTCTGTACCATCGGCTTGTCACTCATTTAGCACAACCCGAGAGACACGTTGTCTACGCAAACGCCTGTTGTTTTTTGTTACGCACGAAGTTGCGTTACATACGTTTTACTTAGTTCTCTTTTTGTGTTTTCTAAAGTTGTAACCACTGCCCTATTTTTTAATTCATTCTTGTCTATTGCGAAGTACACGGCGATAATATCGGCATCAAAGAGTTTTATTTTCTCCTCAAATTAACAAGTAAACATGGTCAGCTTCGAGCCCGATTTCAGCGGCTATTGAGGATTTTCATCGAGAAATTATAATCTACTGAATATCTACGTGATTAGAGATTTACAACAAGTATATACAACTTGGAACGTCCGGGGTCACCTTGAAGACGGAGACAAAGAAATTTTGAAGAAAACAAAAGGAAAAAACCAGTGCAGTGTTTTTATTTTTTATTTCGTTATATTTAGTGATAATTTCTCAATAATTGTTCAATTTCCAGATATTATTATAATTTTCGCCTGTATCTCAAAATGACCGATGAGAGGGAATTAATTAAAAAAAGGGCAAGTTTCAAAGGTCGATTAACGGCATTCAATAATTATCTCAGTGAATTAAAGGATACATTGAGCTCGTCTCAGGTTAGCGAACTGCAATTACGCGTAAGTAAAATTGAATTATTATACGAACAGTACGATGAGGTTCAATTGAAATTGAAGTGTATAGTGGACGATATTAATAGTCAAATAAACGAGCGGAATGATTTCGAATCGACGTATTATAAAACTCTTTCGAAAGCTCACGAACTTATTCGACAAAATAAAAATAATCTTGAATGTTTAGGCAGTGAAAAAGATTTTTCACGTATTAACAATAATAAGCTTGTTAAATTGCTTACTATACAGCTTCCGAAATTTAGCGGGTCGTATGACAACTGGCTTGAGTTTCACGATACTTTTTCTAGCTTAATACACTCAAATGATGATATCGATGATATCAACAAGTTTCATTATCTTCGCTCGTCGCTCGAAGGGACAGCCGCCGTCGTAATACAATCTATTGAATTTTCGGCGAGTAATTATTCGGTGGCTTGGAATTTATTATGTGGACGTTTTAATAATAAACGTATTTTAATTCAAAACCATGTAACGGCATTATTTAACATTGAGGTAATTACTAAGGAATCGTCATTCATTTTAAAGCGCATGATAGACTCCGTGAGTAAAAATCTACGTGCACTTGAGTCATTAGGTGAGCCCACAAATCACTGGGACACCTTACTCATCCACATTATTACTCACAAATTAGATAGTAAGACATACCGGGAATGGGAAGAGTACAAAGGTCACTTAGATAATAACAAAATTATTTCATTTGCGTCATTTTTATCATTTATACAAAATCGTGCAGATCTATTAGAAACTTTGGAACTGTCTCGCAATCCTCAAATTAACCAAAATAAAATTAAAAGCATGGTGTCAGTCACTAAGACCCAAAATCGGTTAAATGAGAAAAGCGAGATGTCTCAGTTGAAGCCATGCCCTAACTGTAAGGCTGAGCACAGTCTAAATAATTGTTCAAAATTTCTAGGGCTTTCTTATGAACAACGATTAGAATTATTACCGCAGTTTAAGGTTTGTTATAATTGTTTACGTTTTGGTCATTTTGCAAACCGTTGTAAGTCGAGTGGCTGTAAAGTGTGTAAAAGAAAGCACAATACTTTGATTCACGTTTCAGATATGAAGCTCAAGAAAACTCCCAATTTATCTTCTCGCCCTGAGGACGGTCCACTCTCTCTCCCTGGTACATCGTGCGAAGATGAGCATATCGGTAATAATAATATCACTTTGTCTGCGCAAGTATCGACCTACCTACGAAATAAAAATCAGGTACTTTTAGCCACTTCCCTTTTAAAAATATACGGTCACAATAATAAGGAATACTTAGCTCGCGCTATTCTAGACAGCGGCAGTACTTCTTGCCTAATTACGGAAAGATTGAGTAAATTATTAGAGTTACCGATAGTTAATGTTAACGAATCTTTATTAGGAATTAATAACTCTAAGTCTTACATAGGCAAAATGTGTTGCGTGCCTATAAAGTCTTTGAACGAAAACTTTAATACTAATCTTTTCTGTTTCGTTTTGCCTCATATAACGGACGAAGTACCGAGTCAGGAAATACCTTTAAACGACATTAACATACCTAGTAACCTCTGTTTAGCAGATCCCCGCTTCCACACGCCATCGTCGGTGGATTTAATTATTGGTGCGGATGTTTTTTGGGACCTATTAGGGGTACGTAAAATTAGTTTAGGAAACGGAAAGCGGGTACTCTTTGAATCTAGGTTAGGATGGCTAGTCTCAGGCCCCTTAATTAATAATGGCCAAGTACCGTATTCGATTTCTAACACTAAGTCGTTTTTAGTAAAACTAAATTTGAAGGAAAACGTCTCTTCGCACAATAATAATAACGATGATATTCAAAACCTATTGACGCGTTTTTTGGCACCTAGAGGAGGTTTGCCATGAGTCATCAGTTCTCTCCGCGGAGGAGAAAATGTGCGAAGAACATTTTATTAAAAATACAACTCGTCTACAAGACGGTCGTTTCTGTGTGAGAATACCACTGAAACAATCACGTGATATTTTAGGCGGTTCCCTACAACGCGCCAAGCTTTGCCTCCTTTCTCTTGAGCGTAGGTTTAAGGGTCAACCCAAATTTAAAAATAATTATACTCAATTCATGTCAGAGTATCTAACACTAGGACATATGTCTGAATGTTCATTTGATCCACGGAGGTTGGCATATTTTATACCACATCATGGAGTGATTCGCGAAAGCAGCTTAACGACTAAGCTCAGAGTTGTTTTCAATGCGAGCTGTCCGACTACTTCCGGTATTTCATATAATAATTTGCAATTAGTGGGGCCCACAGTACAGGATGATCTGCTATCTATACTACTTAGATTCCGACATCAGCAGACGTAGAAAAGATGTATAGACAGATCGTCGTACATCCTGATGACAGACCTCTCCAACAAATAGTTTGGAGAAATGATCCATCAGAGCCCATGAAAGCGTACCAGTTAAACACCGTTACGTATGGCACAGCCAGCGCACCCTATCTCGCCACCAGATGTCTTAAGCAGATTGGTATGGATTGCAAGGACGATAAAATCTCCGAAATAATAATCCATGACTTCTACGTCGATGACCTATTAACGGGAGGGGACAGCATTCAAGATGCGCTGGACATACGTAACAAGGTGTCTTCTGAATTGGCCACAGCTGGTATGAACCTCCGTAAGTGGAAATCAAATGAACCTCGAGTAATACTAAATAATAACAATTCATCGCTCGACTTAAATATTGGTTCTACGGAACCCTGTAAAACGTTAGGTCTCAGCTGGCGAATCGAGTCTGATGAACTGTATTTTTCGACGAGTGAAATCGTTTTAAATAATTTTACAAAACGTGGATTGCTCTCGGTTATTTCACAAATCTTCGATCCACTGGGTCTTCTGACCCCATGCATAATTTTTATGAAAATTTTAATGCAAAAATTATGGTTACTTAAACTTACATGGGACGAACAGTTGCCTTCGGAAATAATTAAATTATGGCTTTCAATTGTAGAAAACTTATCATTTTTAAACAATTTAAGAATTCCACGCAGTGTTATCTGCAATCAATCTATTAATGTAGACTTACATATTTTTAGTGACGCATCTCAAGTGGCTTACGGAGCGTGTCTGTATGTCCGTAGTTCTAATAAAAAAAAGGATCTCCTAGGTGTGCGTTGTTTGCAGTTAGCAGTGGCTGTAAATGACCGCCGGTACGACATACTCCGCCGAACGTTGAGTCCCGTGATTCTGAAGTGTAAGAATAATATGTATGCTCCTTTAGTTTAATAAGTAAGTACGCTACTTTATAACTGTATGTATGCTGAGTTTGCACTATACCTTATATGCATTATTTTAGATTATTACCAGCGCATTCATTAAATAGTACGTAACTAATGTGGTTGTTTCCTTGAATAATAATCATTAGGAACCCCAACATTACATGGCGACCCTGCCAGGATGACTCTGCCAAGGGGATTGTTAGTTTTAGTATAGTTAACATAACTACTTAATAATATATTATAATGTGTCGGTCAACTGTGGAAAAAGAAGAGGTTTTCCTCAGCCAAAACGCGGCTGGAGGCAACAATGACGCCACGTTGAAAGAAATCGGAGGCCACGTGGAGCGGCTTAGCATTGTGACCTATATTGTTCTGGCCATTATTGGACTCGTAGCAGTTTATGTGGGCCTGCGGATGTACAGGAGCTGCCACCGCACATGGATCCAGCAGGAAATTGGGATGAGTACCATGCAGAGAATCAGATCATCCATCAGAGGGCGCACAGAAGGTAACCAGAATCAGTAATTAGAAGTGAATGCATAGTGAAAGTGAAAATAAGAGTTGTGGGTTGTTAATTTTTTCGTAAAAATAATAAATATCAGTGAGTGAGCCAGTTATGCGGTATCATATTTCATAACGCTATAATTCTAAAGGTGCTAAAACCGCGCGCGGACATTCAGTAATAAGACACCAAACGGAAACAAAATGCAACGTCGGACTTTTTTTTTCCTTCGCATTTATGTAGAATGTGTTACATTTGTGCAATTCTATTATTAAATTAAGAATATTATGATTGATATTTTTGGAAAAAAATTATGTTTGTTTAGTAGAAATACGTAATTATTTAGTAAAAAAAGGGACAAACTAGATATAAGGGTAATGTTATTTCAACTAAGTTAGATCAAGCAAAAAGCGCATATGAAAACTATTGTAAAATATATTTAATTATTG
>CAJQZP010000036.1:0-106835 GCA_907164705.1 Parnassius apollo | reverse complement strand
GTTTATTTTTGACTTTAGATTTAAATGTTTATTGCTGACTTTGATATTTAACTAAATTTGCATAAAAAGCGTTATTATAATATTAAGAAATTTATGGATGATAATAACCCCTGGACAAGGCGATCGCTACCAAGCTATTTCTAATTTTTTTCTGTGTTAATGATTTCTTTAATTTTCTTATAAATACTGCGCATTGATTAAAACTACTTTTACGAATTTTATCGCATTTAATTTATTTTATTTTAACAATGACATCGGGACAACAGTCACCTCAGTCCCTCGTAACTATGGGTGCTGGAAACACCAGAAACTATTATTAAAATTTGAAGGCTATTAAAAAAAATTAAAGGCGATGAAATTCAATAAAGTAATCTGTATGTTCATCACGTGACCGTTAGTGCGCACAATTGTTAGGAGTGAGTAAGTTACATATGAATAAAGCAAATTTTAAATTTCTATGTCAATAATAAACACAGTCCGAGGACTTTCTCCGTTATCCACTCTTGACAGTGCCGCACAAGTCGACCCAAGTGCTTAAGCTAATTAAAAGCGCGGTTGGTCCACGCAACTCAACAATAATTTCATTACCTTATCTCAACAATGAAATCTAATCACGGAGCACATAAATAACACGAATGACTGTCAAACGGTCGCAAAGTTTAATTTTAACCAATCTTGCTTAATTCAAGAAAAATATTAGGTTGTGAGTTTGATCATAATTTGGGTTTTCTTAATAAAAACACGATAGGTTTAGAGTCTATATTACACACCTTCAACCTACTTCAATCAGAGCAGAATATAATCATTTTAATTAATATAGATTACACGTAATACTTATTGAAAGCACGAAGGCAGATATGCCTTGTCACTGCTGAAAATATAAAATAAAATGCTACATAGCTTGTAATTATATTTTAAAAAAAGAATATTGACAATATCTCAAATATTACTAATATTCCCCTTAACCCGTAACTCGTAAGCTTAAATTGCTTGTGTTACGAGTGGTTCACGCCAGTCTAACGGCGGATTCGAACACACGACCTTTTTTGAATTCGTGGTCCGCGTCCTGCCGTTAGGCTACTGTCGCTTTAACCCTTTATTGGCACTTAAACCCTTCAAATAGAAACACAGCAGCTTTCTAATCCTTCAGAATGAAGTACAGCTGTGGGCGCACTGCTGATAGGCAGCAAAAATATGTATAAGGGGGGTTGTATCAACAAAAATTACCTGATGTACAGGCTATTCCACTTGGGTAATTTCACAAATCTATTTTATGAATTTCTGAATTTTGTAGCGACATGAGATGTAAATTAAAGTACCTATTATGACTAGAACTTGTCACGCTACAGTAATATGGATGTAATAAATTCAAGGCATTATGTGGCATAACGTCATTAATGTAAAACAACTCGCCTGCATTCTTTAAAATTTGATACGTAAGAGGTATATTTACCGCCGAATACGTGGTAAATCAGCACTTAAAATTGCAATTAACAATTTAATCGGCGCCGACGTGGATCGAACCCCGTTTGCTCGCGTACTGTAAAATTTATAGCGAGCGTTAACCATCTGAGCTACCACGGCTCTCTCTCTCGGGCTGGTTAAACGATAACTAAATATTAAGGGTTTTAATTCATTGCTAAGCTACCTGATTATAGTGAGTCTATTAATATTTAAATCGTGCCCGAGATTTGACGAGACTGAGACGAGATTTAAGGAAGACAGGAAATGATATATTTTGTCTGATTTATTGTCCAAATGTGACCTTAATTCCATTTTGCACACCTAATAATGTATTTTGTATATTTTGCGATGTAGAATATGTACTATAAGTTATCATACACGTAGAAGGTCATCATCATCATCGTCAGTACAGTCACATCAAAAGTCCCCTGCTGAACATAGGCTTCCCCATTCAAAGCCTCATAGGGGGATATTTACCATAGTTGCAGTGCTTAGCGGGCTAGTTAGAAACCGAAGTTTTATTAAAACAATTTGGGTTTTCATCAGGAAAATTCTGCATTCAGCTCCTTTTTAATTTCCCTATTAACTTAACCATACTAGGCTTTCTTTAATAAAAATATCGTCCCATTGAGGAATCGACTCCTCTCTTGTAGAAGTGGATTCACTTACCCTACCACTTCATGGCATCATGGTTGTAAGTATCCGCACCTGTCATGTCAATTAATTAAAATTTACTCTGAAATGAACTGCGCGTTCAGGTTTTGCAAAACCTATATTACTTGTAGAGAACGTGAAAGTGCTTTTACAGATGTAGAAGAATTCAAAAAAATGCTGAATTTCCCCTCACATCATTCCTCCGATATTATTATTTTCGATTTGATAGTTTACCAATGTTAATAATATTAGCGATATTAACCAATATATTCCAAAAATACATTCCGGTAACAAAAAAAGGGATCAATAAACAGGGGTGGCAAGGAACCCATCCTATAGCTCGACAATTTCGAACACCTGTGCCGAAAATTATAAATGCCAGGGAGACTGCAAGTAAATTCATTACCAAATTGGCTCCTTAGATGACGTCTGAATACACACAAGTGTTAGAGCCATGCTACAGCTATATTAAAGGCTGTAGCACGCATGGGTTGCCTCGACCGAGGAAGGATTACGCAGGAAAATAAATAAAGTAGGTTAAATAGAAGCTTAATGCACAGCTGTGTTTCAAGTTAAGAGACTGACCGACTGGGAACGAGACATTTCACCTTAGTTCTCGGGGGTAACAGCGCATTTTGATTCCTAATCGAAGATACTTACAATCAGATGGACTGTGTGCTCGTATGTCACCCTTAATCTATATAAAAATAACTTTTCAGTAGAAAATATTTACAACCTACTCGTAGTAAAATATAACGATAACAATATTACTTGAGCCTAGCACTTTCAATAAAGTCTTATAAACTTAATGTTATATTAAAATAGTACATACCGAATTATACGAAATTACTTTCCCCAAACCCATTTAACAGTATTAATCAGTAACATTTTAAGATTTAATAAAAAAAGAATTGGATACAAAGTGTCCTATTATAAAACATAGTTTATAATTAGTTTCAAGGTCATCGTCAGTGTGTTTCAAGAAGATCCATAGAAAATATGCAAATTAAAACGTAAATCAAGAAATTAAAATGTTAATATGCAAATTAAAATGGAGTTTCACAGCAAATGTGAAATTCGCAAGATTGTCGCGCTTCGGCTAAGTGACTACTATTTAGAAACAGATGGAAATTCTATAACTAAAAGTCTAAGATTTTAATGATATAAATAGAAATTGCAGAATTTATTTATAAAACGCAAGAACATAACATAAATTATCGGTTATCTGACAATTGGTTTAATATTTAAGTAATGGTAATGGTAAATATTTAAATGCTTACATTATTCATAGATTTTTTTCGGAAATTTTATCTATCAACGTTCTGCATGGTGAATATTAATGATAGGTGAAATAGATAAATATGCCACATTCATTATAAACCTTAGAATATGTTATATTCAAATATAAATAACAGCTTCTTTACCTTGATGATATTTAAACAAAATTCCATAAAATAATATTTTACAAGCATCTGTGTGATAAAAAGTTTGTAGAACACCTCTAGCCTGTAGGTTGACTTCATTATCACGGACTGTGAATTTTATAATGGCCGAAGTAAAGTCACGTTCACGTTCACGTCACGTCCTTGAAACCGAGGTTCGTTATACAAGGTAAACTAAAAATATTGATGTTTAAACTCTAGCAAGTATGACATGGACCTTAGGGGGCTTAGGTGTGTTCACCTCAATACCTCACCGTGTAGTGGCTGTTCATAAATATCCACTACCCCATATCATCCTGTGGTTGTCGTAAGAGGCGATAGAAGGAAAAAAAATTAAGAGACGGGCAGCATTGTCATAAAACTGCGGTTGCCAACCCACTTGCCAAGCTTCAGCAAAAACACCTTCGGGGGCAATCTATGAGGGATGCTATGTTCAGCAGGGACTACAATAGGTGGTAAGGCAAACTGTTAGGAGACGATTTAAAATTATTGGACAAAGTTGTAAGGTCATAAACTTGAAAGTCTTATAATGTTAGGCATAAGTTTTTTTTTGTGTTAGCTGTAGGTATCTATGGTAGAATTTGTTGTTTAACAGCAGAGTCAGATGATGTTGATACTATTCGCAAATTAATTTTTACTGATAAATTGGACATAATGCTTAGATATCGTAGTAGGTACATAATATTTAATAAATTAACAAATATACGAAAAAAATGTGGTTTACAAAGCATTAAAATAAAATAAAATATATGATCTATAGGATTTAGAATATTTTTACGTAAAATACTCAGACTGGGGACGAGAAGCAGCTTCCAAGGTTTGGGACGTCTGGTGCTGCGATCGCCAATAATCCCCCTGTAAAGCGTGGTGATTAAAGGAAATCTAAATAAACGTATGAGGCCCAACAGATGACTAGCAGGCTATTGTTGATGATGATGCATAATCAGTTATTTTGTATGACCATTGTTCAAAGATACATGATAGTGTATGGCACACATAAGTCATTATACTCGTAATTCAACTGTTACAACAAAATTTTTCAGAACGCATCCTCTCCATGTACCTGTTCAATATTTAGTTTGACACTGCGCAAAATTTGACCTGTTTGCATAAAATGCTTACTATCAGCGTTCATACTAGTGCAGCTAGCAGAGAAATGATCGGTGATTCTGAAAATGGTAACGTATAACGTATCTCCTACTTAATGGCGATCGTCAATTCACCTGCTAAACACAATGATTACAGTAATTCCTCCGTTCTATTGAAGTCGCCTGTATTAATCTTTGTATTAATTAGTCTTTCTTATTCTGTTGTAAAATTAGTAAATCTGAAACACTTGTTGGCAGCATCACGAACCATGTAGCATCGTGTGAATAAATCCATACCTCTGTAAAGTAAGAGGCGACAGAGGGAATCTAAACGAGAAGCAGAGGCAGCAGCACCTTCCCGATAACAGCTGAGTAAAAACACAAAACTGCTGTTGACAACCCGGTGGCCGAGCATGGCGACAGTGACAAATACCCTTTGAGGCAATCTATGGGAGAGACCTATGTTTAGCAGCGGACTTTTGTTTGGTGGTAGTGGTAATGGTAAGTGGTATCAGAAAATAACTTACGAATACCAAATTCTTAACATTATCGGCCTCTCAGCGTAAGGCCACTTAGTCCGTACCATTTCAGAGTTTTTGTGTTCTTCTGCGGCGGGTCTTGCAGAACTTAGCTCCGACCGCATGGACATTTTTCACGAGCTTGTCATTCATATCGTCCACTGCATTGCAATCTTGTAGGCACTGAAAGCGGTTACGTAACTCGAGCTGAAAGTTTTCGGGATTCTGGATTAGAGCACGAGGGGGGACGGAGCGTTGACTTCATTAGACGAGACCTCTCCAACTTAACGTTTAGGTTCAGTGTGCCTCTAACCATTCGGTGATCGCTGTTGATAAAAATACGCCCGTGTGTGTGTGTGTGTGTGTGTGTGTGTGTGTGTGTGTGTGTGTGTGTGTGTGTGTGTGTGTGTGTGTGTGTGGCGTGCGTGCGTGCGTGCGTGCGTGCGTGCGTGCGTGCGTGCTTGGGTGCGTGCGTGCGTGCGTGCTTGAGTGGCGTGCGTGGCGTGCGTGGCGTGCGTGGCGTGCGTGGCGCGCGTGGCGCGCGTTCGCTTGTGGCGCGCGTGGCGTGCGTGGCGCGCATGGCGTGTGTGGCATGCGTGTGCGTGCGTGCGTGCGCGCGCGTGCTTGCGTGCGTGCGTGCGTGCGTGTGTGTGTGTGTGTGTGTGTGTGTGTTCAGCTACGGTCGCGCTCTTTCTCAATTTTACAGTCTTTTAGGTTACAAAAGTTTTTTAATACCTTTTTCAGTTTTCTGGTATTCGTGGTTCACTCTCTCCCATTGATATCACTCTGTTTGTGACTCTGCTTTACCTGGCTCTAAACTGTAGTTCAATTTATATCCATTACACTTTGGACAATTACCCATCATACATTTTTCTGATTTTAAATCACAGCAAAATTCTTTCAAGACGTCGTTCATACTTGGATAAAAAAAGACTTTGTTTTTCTTTAATACATACACATCATTTCATTGTTGTTGTGCTTTATGCATAAACATGTTTCTCTGTTTTGAATATTTGGGGTCACAACATAAAAGGGTTTATATTTGTAAAATGTAGAAAAACTCCGTTTTCCTCCTTCTTCTCTTTATATGTTATATAAATTCAGTAACGTATCAGTTAGATAGCGTATTTGTTTTGTAGTTTTGCCAAGTGTCCAACATTCTCTTTTCCCTGCTATTATTCGATTTATATCATCTCTGACATAAAATCTCTCAATTTCTTTTTTAATACTGTCATCTTTCTGCTTCCTCTGAGATAATATTATTTTCCCCTCAAGTCCCAATATATTAGCTACATAAGTTTTCTTTCTAGCTGCTTGTACTTCATCGCTTACTACCATCTCTTTGAAAATTTTCTTCTCCTTTTGTGATTGACATTTGGCGTAAGTGGTCTTTATGGTACTTTCCAAGAATTCGTTTCTTGCTTTGACTATTTCTAAACTATTTTCTAATTTATAAATCTTTTCATCGGTGTCTTTCTTTTGCCTGTGCAGTTTTTGTTTATATATGTTCACTATCTTTGTCAATGCACGTATCCGTTTCAACGCCGCATTGTAGAAAAATTCAGCATTATCTCTAGCTCACAGTTTGGTTTTAGGCCTGGATTATCTACGGAGGACGTAGTATTGTCCCTCACGTCCCTTATTACAGATCAAGTCGACCGAGGAAATAAATGCATGGCTGTTTTTCTAGACTTGATAAAGGCTTTCGATACCGCCTCCCTTCCCACCCTTTTACATAAACTAGAGTGCGTCGGTGTCAGAGGCGTACAACTTAAATTGCTAAGTAGTTACCTACGAGAGCGCACCCAAAGAGTGAAAATAGGTACTCACGTGAGTAAAGACATGGACATAACCTTCGGTGTGCCCCAGGGGAGTGTACTTGCCCCAACTCTATTTCTAATCTATATAAATGACCTCACCAATCTCAACATTGAATGTGGTAAAATTTACTCTTACGCCGACGATACTGCGATATTTTTTTCTGGAACTTCGTGGAACAAGGTATACGAGACGGCCCAAAGTGGTCTTTGTAAAATTTCTGACTGGCTAAAAATGAACCTTCTAACTTTGAATATTAATAAAACAAATTATATGTGCTTCTCAATAAATAAAAGAACTCAACCAAAAAACGATTTTACATTAAAACTACATGAATGCGATAAACTAGATTACTCAATTTGCAATTGCAAAACGCTACAGAAGGTTACATCAACTAAATACTTAGGATTAATATTGGATCATCGACTATCCTGGCATCCATATATTGAATATATGACCGAAAGAGTGCGTTAACTTATTTGGATTTTCAAAACCCTGAGACATATTACATCACACAAATTAATAAAACAGATATACATTACTTTGGTACAATCTGTCTTAGGATATTGCATTTCTGTATGGGGTGGGGCTACTAAAAGCAAATTCTTGGAGGTTGAACGTGGTCAACGCTGCCTTCTTAAAGTCATGTATTTCAAACCACGCTGGTACCCCACTACAGCATTATATAAATTTTGCGACGTGCTAACCGTGAGACAGTTATACATTTTAGTGACTGTTTTAAAAATTCGTAAAACTATACAGTTTGACTCCATTGTAGATAATAGAAGAAGAAAAAATATGTAACCAAACCTATTCGCACGAAAACAGTATTTGCCAAACGCCAATATACTGCAAATTCTGTGTACCTTTACAACAGCATTAACGGTTTGTTGGACATTCATACAACAACTCACCATGATTTAAAAAAATCTGTAACTACTTGGTTAAAAACACAAAATTACGAAGAGCTTGAGGCACTTTTACA
Source organism: Parnassius apollo (assembly GCA_907164705.1). NCBI lineage: Eukaryota > Metazoa > Arthropoda > Insecta > Lepidoptera > Papilionidae > Parnassius > Parnassius apollo. The sequence goes on along the minus strand of CAJQZP010000036.1, from coordinate 98,866 downwards.
CCATACCTCGTAAAATGTAAATCATTTAATCAACACACACATACCACACACATACATCGTTCACACAGACACACACACACACACACACACACACACACACACACACACAAACACCACACACACACACACACACACACACACACACACACACACACACACACACACACACACACACACACACACACACACACACACACACACACACACACACACACACACACATTCATCACCCATACCATTTGCGTTTTCATTTAAATACGTTCGAGTAATACATTATTAACCTTATTTAAATCACCGCTAATTTAGAACAATATAAATCATGTAATTTATAACAATGTAATGAAATGCTTTCCTATTTATGACTGTTATAGATAAGGAAGAGCGGGGACTCCTGACACAGGTTTTCTTTTAAACTTACTAGGAGGACCCATCTACTATATTGTTTATGTATGTAATTTTAAGGAAATAAAGCATTATTATTATTATTTACGGTAAGTGTTTTCACTTCTCAGCTCTAGGCTGGATTTCAACTACATTTACGGGCCGAAGCCAAAGCAAATGCAGCGTGTGGTGTGTAGTGTAGTTCATGTGATTTGATGAGGTCCTATTTCGTTTTCTTCTATCTGCATGAATTTCCTAACTATTCTGCATGTATTTAATATAGCTGCTTTTTGAAGTGTAATATATAGAGTTTCTTTTAGTTGTAATAATTTTAAGCTACGGAGGAGATGATTTGGGATGACACCTGTTGTGGAGAGGACTATAGGGACCACATATACTTTTTCTTGTTGCCAGATTCTAGTCACTTCATCTTTAAGTTCTGCATACTTACAAATTTTTTCAGTTATCGTCTTCTGCAAGTTGTGTGTGTTGGGGACTGCAATGTCTATCAGGTAAGTAATATTATTTATTTTATCTTGTAGAATTATATCTGGTCGGTTATAGTGGATTGTCCTATCGGTGAGAATGCCGCGGTCGTAAAAAAGTTTGTGTGTGGTGTTTTCTAGAGTATGTTTTGGTGTATAATTGTAGTACGGAGTGTTGGCATCTGGAATGAGTGCGTGTTTGAGTGCTAGTTTTTGATGAATGACATTGGCCACCTGATTGTGTCTGTGAGTGTAGTCAGTCTGTGTGAGAGTTGTGCATGCGCCTGTGATGTGTTGAATGGTTTCTGGATGTGTGTGGCATTTGCGACATTTGTCATTATTTACTGTAGGATCTTTGATTATATATTTTCTGTAATTTTTTGTGTTTATGATCTGGTCTTGAATAGCTATTATAAATCCTTCTGTTTCTGGAAATAAGTTGCCTATTTTCAGCCACTTATTTGAAGCTAACTTATTTATGTGGGATTGCTCTAAGTCATGAGGGTGCCGACCGTGGAGAACTTTCTTCTTCCATTCGTCAATTTTGTGTGTCTGTGGGTTATCACTAGTAGTGTTTTGGGATTCAATCTGATTGCTTAAGTTAAGTGGAGTGTAGTTAATATCATTCGTTACGATGGCTTTATGAATATTGCTAGTATGGGATTTTGTATAGAAGAATGATTTTAATCGACTAACTTGTTTCCGCCATAGGTGCTGGATATCCATTAGGCCTCTCCCTCCATGTTCTCGTTTTATTGTTAGTCTCTCTATGGCTGATTTAGGGTGTAGGTTATTGTGTTTCGTGAGTGTTGTACGTGTAGTTCGCTCTAATTGTTCTGCATCAGTTTTGGACCATTTTATAACTCCGAATGAGTACGTTAATATGGGGATGGCATAGGTGTTAATGGCTTTGATGAGATGTTTACTTGAAAGTTGAGTTTTACAAACGGCGTTAAGTCTTCTCTTGTATTCCGTAGTGAGAGAATTTTTAATTCGTACGTGGTCAAGACTTTTAAGTTGGACATACCCTAAATATTTGTATAAGTCAGTCGATTCCATTGCTGTAATAGCCTCGACTAGATATTGTTGTTTCGTCTGTATTAAGTTTGAGGCAATATCCGGCCCCGCAGCTCTGCAGCAAATGAGACAGAGGGTTTAGGGCGAGACAGAACCACAGTGGGCTCAGGGAGTCACCTTGGTAGATGCCTTTTGTGATTGAGATTTGTCGCGTGGTGACAGTATTTTGGTTACAATTTATTTGTAGTGTTGTTTTCCATTGTAACATTATTCGGCGTAAGAAATCGATTATTTTCGGATTTATTCTATAAATTTCTAATATTTTTAATAACCATGAATGAGGAACACTGTCAAACGCTTTTTTATAATCAATATAGGTGCAATGTAAATTTCTATTTTTAGAGGTGGCGTGTTTATGAATAGTGGAATCAATTATCAGCTGTTCTTTACATCCCATGTGGCCCTGTCTACATCCCTTCTGTTCTTCTGCTATTATATTGTGGTGTTCAATGTGCGACTGAATTTTCTTTGTGATAGCAGATGTCAATATTTTGTAAATTGTGGGTAGGCATGTAATTGGTCGGTATTGGGAAGGCTGAGGTGAATTTTTTGTTTTAGGTAGCATATAAGTAATTCCTGTTGCAATAAATTCGGGAGTGTTCTGTTGTCCTGTTATTATATCTGTTAAATTTCTTGCTAAAGGTTTGTGTAGAGACGTTAATTTTTTGTACCAAAAATTATGAATTTTGTCTATACCAGGTGATTTCCAATTATGTAACCTAGCTGTAATGAGTGTTATGTCTAACTCTGTTACCTCTTCGAATTCCATTTCGTCAATATCTCTCCATTTTGGTTCCTCTTCAATTATCCAAGATGCTTTGTCGTTATGTTGTTTTTGCTCTTCCCAAATACTCGCCCAATATGCTTCTAGTTGTTCTTTTGTAGGTAGGTTAGGTGTATGTGTGTTACGTTCATCGATTATGTCTGTTTGTGGTTTGTGTAAGTTTCTATAAAACAATTTTTCGTTTGTGGCAAATCTGACGTTATCTTTTTTTGCGCTGTTGTGCTTTTTTATACCTTTTGAGCCTATGAACTTTAAGTGCTAATTTTTGTTTTAACGTGTCTAAAAATTCTTCAGGTCTTGTGTTACTTTTTCGTGTCTGGTATGCGTAGCATTATTCCTAAATATGACCTCTACTTTTTTGACTAGTTTATTAGATCTACAACCGTTAATATACTGAGTGAGTCTACCTATGTTTGCTCTTAATTTTTCAATGTCTTTTTCTAGTCTCTGTTGCCATGCTGGTTCTGTATTTTGTCTTGTTCTTGTAGTTCTTGCATTGTCTGTGATTTTAAAGTTCAATTCTTCGGATATTACTATCGCTGTGCAGTATATAAGTAAATGTATGTCTATAAGTTGTGTGTCATCAGATATATATTGTGTGAGTATAGTTTCATTAAATAAATTAACCAGTCGAAACAGGTTAGGTGTGTACTTAAGTTTAGGTAATCTTGGTCGCGCTGCGGGATCCATCCCAGAGTATAACGTTATTGTTGTTCTAAATTTCTCATTGATTTCTTGGATATATGTATCTGTTGTTAAGTGTTGATCTGGGACAACTATGGTCTCAATATCATTTTCTAGCGTTAGGATTACGGTTTCGGTTTGTGTGGATGTGTGTGATATTTGTGAATGGTCGCATGGCTGAGATTGTGTATAAATGAGTTGTGATTGACTGAGCAATTTTGGTTGTACTTGGCGATCATTTTCACTTGTGTTTTGTGCGATATTAGTTTCTACATAGCTGTTAGTCGCTTCTTCTTGAATTAATTATGTTCGTACTTCTTCTTTTAATTGATCTATAACTTCTTGGGATAGAAGTTTATTCCTAACTATGGTTCTTCTTTGGTCTGAGATTCTTTGTTCTGAAACAGTAATTTCTGGATATTGTCGAGTGAAATGTGCGTGTAATTGTTGTCTGTACGTGGTCATATCGGTCTCTAATTTAGTAATGTATAGATAAGTTCTCATGATAAATAGATTTACTTCTTTACTCCATTTCATTCGAACTCTTGCTTTTCCAGCCTTGGTGGACGCGGGTAAGAAGGTAGATACCTCCCGCGCAGCACTCAAGGTCGGAGTAGGTGGAACTGTATTTAAACTAGTAATAGGGGGTGATGGAGGTGTTGGTGACGATGGTATGGATGGTGATGTTGGCCTCGAGGGTGTGTATGATACTGTGCTTGGACTATATGGTTCTACAGGGGTGTCTGTCCTGTCCGTCAGTCTGTCACCATCATCAATGAGTTCGGCTGTAGTATCTTTGTGGGTGGGAGCCCGCCTGTTCAACTCCTCACCGCTGATGGATCGCATGCTGTGACACCCAGCGTCAGCTCCAGGTGCACCCCGGCGATCGCCCCCGGGTAGCGGCCCTATACGTTTACTTTTAGAACGAGTCTCCATTTTATTTATGGGTTTCCAGAGCCACGTTAGTCACGCCAGTAATTTCTCATTCGTGTGTCCGCCCCCCACGTGATTAGATGGTCAATCAGGACGTGTGGTTGTTTAGGGGCTTATTATTATTATTATTATTATTATTATTATTGTATTTCTTAACTACAGCGTTATTACAGCGTTTCTTTATCGAAGTTTCTTCTTTACTGCGTGTTGTTACTTCTTCATTTACAGTCTCTTCTGCACGAAAATCCTTTTTTTTTTGTTTTTGATGGCGTTTTTGTTCTCTCCATACTTTTCGTTTTCTTTCTTTCTTTTCATCCGATAATTCACTTACTTTCTTATTTTTGGACCTAACATATTGATTTTTTTTTTCTTAGCCTCATATTTACAGGATAATTTTTAATTTTTCCCTATATTTATAGGGGGATGAGTCGCTCGCGTCCGTAGGCTTCGAGCACCTAACCTTAGGCCCACCTTACACGTGTCCCCCGGGTGGTGCTAAACGAGCGACAAAGCCGATAAAATAGACTCGGCTCCTCGCCGTATGGTAGCGGCGTAAAATCTACCACCAACCCTTGTTCGCACCATGACTCAAGAAATAAAAGAAATGGCCCCGAGTTCCCGGCGCCCTTTAACTGGGGCAGGGGGTGCGAAGAATCTCCGGGAGAAAAACCGGCGACGAGGTTCGCCACCCGTCATGTTCTGTCTCCCGGAGGTGCGAAAAGTGGATTGCGGAAACCCGTCTGGCTACGCTGAATGTATGTGGAGGAATGAATGATAAGATGGATGAAGTATGCGAAATGATGAATGACAGAGGAATAGATGTGTTATGTGTGAATGAGACGAAACGAAAGGGAAAGGATGCCACTGCACATGGCACGTATACCGCGTATTGGTCTGGTGTAGGCGAGACCGAACGGGCATGCCAGGGTGTCGGTTTCATCCTTTCAGAAAGAATGGGTCAATGTGTGAAAGAGTATGAATGTGTAAGCCCGAGACTGCTATGGATACGAATGAAAGTGGGCTTAAAGAAGCTGTTCCTGCTAGGGGTGTACCCCCCAGACATGTCTAAGCCCACTTACATCCGAGAGCAGTTTTGGGACATGGTAAGGATGGTGTTGACAAAATGTAAGGAAAATGAAAATATTATTATGTTAGGAGACTTTAATGGAAGGGTTGGGGTGAAGAGGTCTGGTTATGAAAGGATATTGGGAACGTTTGGTGATGAAAGTATAAATGAGAATGGTGAAGACCTCCTCACCGTATGTGCGGAAAAGAATCTTTTTGTGACGAATACTTTTTTTCGTCATAAGAAGATTCACATGTATACATGGGAAAGAGGTGATGATAGAAGCATGATAGATTTCGTAATTGTGGATGAAAGAATGAGGAGCGCAGTCGTAGATACAAGGGTTTACCGGGGGTCCAACGTAGGGACAGATCATTACTTGGTCTTATGTCGAATTAATGGTCTTTTCAAACGTTGACGGCATCGGACATCTGTATCTACCACTGCGTTACAGCGTATAAGAATAGAGAAGTTACAAGATGAAGATGTGATAGAGAAGTATAAATGTAGACTGAGAGAAAATATTAGATGTTTGAATGAGTTGTGTATGAATGATTTAGACTTGAATACTGTGTGGGATAATATTAAGAAAGGTTTGGTGGATACCACCACCGAAGTATGTGGTGTCAGTAAGAGAACAAATGAAAGGAAAAGTAATACGTTATGGTGGGATGATGAGGTACGGGTGGAAGTTGAATCAAAGAAGAAAGCATGGTTAGATTTACTAGCAACCAAAGCTGATAATTCTTCTGGTTTGAATGATGAGATTGAAAGAAAAAAGGCAGAATTTAGACGTCTAAATAAGAGAGTGAAAGAAATTGTTGAAAGGAAAAAGAAAGAAAGAACGAATAAGAATGATAGAAGGATATCTAATAATTTCCAGGCTAACATAAAAATGTTCTGGAAACTCGTAAGAACTGCCAGGGGGAAATACAAAACAGCCGATAATAAATGCTATAAGAGACGAGAATGGATGTATTCTGAATGATGAAGTTTCGAATTTAAACAGATGGAAGGAATACTTTGAAGGCGTGTTTATGAGTGAAGAGTCGTATGAATTAAATGAACTAGAAATTCTGAAAGAAGTGGAAAGGGGTATGGAGATAAGTGTAGATGAAATAATGAAAGCAATGAAAAGCATGAAAGCAGGTAAGGCAGCTGGATATGATAGAGTATCACTCGAGATGCTAAGGGCTGGAGAGGGAGTGGTGGCAGGCCTGCTGTACACCTTGTTTAATTTATGTTGGGAATTAAAACGGGTACCGGATGACTGGTGTAAAGCAGTTATAGTACCAATATATAAAGGAAAAGGGTCACAGCAGGACTGCAAAAACTACCGCGGTATCAGCTTGCTTAGTATTGTGGGTAAACTGTATGCTAAGGTGTTAATTGAAAGAGTTATGAAAGAAACTGATGGAAAAATTTGGGATGTGCAAGCGGGTTTTAGAAAGGGAATGGGGTGCACAGATCAAGTCTTTTCCATGCGCATGATTGCGGAGAAGTTTTTGGCCAAAAACCAGAAACTTTTTTGTGCGTTCATGGACTTGGAAAAGGCTTATGACAGAGTGGACAGGAATGTGTTATGGCAAACACTGAACTCATATGGGTTGAGCGCTGGTTTGATACAGGCATTAGGGTCTCTTTATAGGGACTCTAGTGCTTGTGTCAGGATCAATGGGGTCTACTCGGACTGGTTTGGCATCCAAAAAAGGTGTCAGACAGGGCTGTGTGGCTTCCCCTTGGCTGTTCAACCTATTTATGGACCGGTGTTTGCAAACTTTGAAAGATGAAGAATGTGGGTTAAGAATGGGCGAGTTAACCGTCAAATGCCTTTTGTATGCCGATGATCAAGTGATACTTGCGTCATCGGCAGCAGAGTTGCAAATGATGGTTACATTAATGAACTGGGAAGTAAAAAGAAAGGGGAATGAAAGTGAACGCAAGTAAGACGAAAGTGATGGTTTTTGAAAGAGAAGAAAGCAAAACGGTATGTGAAATAAGAATAGAAGGAGAGTTGATTGAGCAAGTGGATGAGTTTGTGTATTTGGGATGTGTATTTAGCAGGTGGAGACGCCAGTAACCTAAGGTATCTTCGATAAAGATTTAGTGGACTGTAATTTTGGTGCATACGGCAAAGGGGGGAAATAAATAGGTGGGATAGCACGCACTGACCTGATGAGGGCTGCCTCGCCTTCCTCCTGGAGTGCCTGCTATACAGCGAGCTCGCCACGTGGTTCGGCGCACACGCACTCTCGGAACAGTTTCGTGAAGTCCCACACTCTCGACCTTTGCCCTTACGGGGGCGTCTCACACTTTTATGAGTTACAAAGACACAATGTCTGATGCGGTGAGTATTAAAGATAAACAAGAGAACTTAATGTTCGTCCTGCGCGGTTTGCGGTTAATATATATAAGACGCGACGGCTGGCCGTGCGTTGCGGATGGCGTAATGTCACTTAGTATAAATGACGCCCGCCGAGGCGCGCCGAGATCCTTTCCTTCACCTCGGCGGCAGCGCGTGCGGTAGGAAAGGGAAGGAAGGAAGGAAACAAAAATATGCACTAGTCATGTTGATAAAGTAGTAGAAACTTAGGACGAACTCAATGCGATGAGTAATGTAATGTTGATAAAGTAGATTGTTAACTGGCGTTACCATTTCCTCCCGCCCTTAAAGGGTCACCTTTAAAAGACAACCGTAATATAAAAAGAAAAGGAAAACAAATAAATAAGCGGTATATAAAGTGAGAGGATGCGCTCAATGCGCGTGTGTCATCTACTAACCCTACTTGGTAAGCGAGAAAATGTATACATAAATATAATATTGCGGTTTAATACTTTTTAATATATAAATATAAACTTAATTCCTATATCAAATAATCGTGATTTATTTTCTTGGGAGAGGGCAGATACGAGCAACAGGACGGAGATATGTTCCCTTAGTAGTTCGCACGGTCACTACTCGAACTACGCTATCCTTCGAAGGATGAACAGACTCGACAATCGCTAATGGCCAAGCAAGGGGCGGTTCATTATCATTTATCACAATTACAACCATGCCTGGTACGATAGCCGTAGACGGGGTGTTCCACTTCTGACGAACTTGTAATCCGTGAAGGTATTCCGTCCTCCACCGATCCCAAAACGACTGAACTAATTTATCCAGTAAAGAATGCCTGTGTAACAGACTGGTAGAGTCAGATTTGACTTCGGGTGCGGTTAATGACAATAAAGGTGCGGTATTCAAAAAATGACTCGGAGTAAGAGCTGAAGGCTCTGCGGGATCAGAACTTAATACTGTCAAGGGCCGCGAGTTTAGCAAGCACTCAATTTGCGCAAGAACAGTAGTAAGCTCTTCGTATGAAAGTAACTGATGTCCGATAACTCGGAACAGATGCGTTTTTACGACTTTGACCATACTCTCCCAGGCGCCTCCAAAATGAGGAGAGTTGGGACAGATGAACTTCCATGTTATACGATTCTCAGCACACTCTTGCTCAAGCTTTGGGCGGTATTCAACGTTTAGAAATTTATAGAGATCGCGAAGGTACGAAGCGGCACCTTTAAAATTCGTTCCATTATCCGAATATAAAAACTGAATCGGCCCTCGTCTAGAGAGGAAACGTTTAAGCGCAGCGAGGAAACTAGAACTACTAAGATCTGTAGCGATTTCTATACGCACAGCTCGAGTCGTGAGGCATGTGAAAACACATAAGTACGCCTTCTCGCTGCGTACACCACGACGACGTACAGGAGTGTATGCGATAGGACCGGCATAATCGCAGCCCGTGTGTGTAAATGCCTTAATAGCTTGTCTTACACGACTATGGGGAAGATCAGCCATCAAAGGGTAAGTTGGACGGGGTCTAAGCCGGAAACATATATTATACTTGTGGACTCTGCTTCTCACAGTGCAGCGTGCGGAAAGTATCCAAAATTTTTGACGAAGTAATGACAATAGCAATTCAGGCCCAGCGTGTAAATTTTTAATATGATAATAGTCAATGATCATGTTCACTACATGATCACTGCGCGGGAGTACAATTGGATGTTTTTGCGTGTAATCTAATGCGGAGTTCGAAAGACGACCACCAATGCAGATTGAACCATTCTCAATAAAAGGCCTTAAACGATTGAAAGCGGGCGAGCAAGGTTTGTTACCTTCAATATTTAAATATTCCACTGCAAAATGCTGTTTTTGCAGGGCGCGGAGCATTATAACCTCAGAGAAACTGAGATCATCAGCAGTCACTACAGTAGTGCTGCGGCGGGGCAATAATTTTGCAAACTTACACACGTACGCAATTATACGTAGAAGTTTACTCCAAGAAGAGATGCGGAGTGCGAGCTCATAAATCGCAGAATTACAGACGGATGTGCACACAGTGTGCGACAAAATCTTCTTCTCAGGCATATTTGCAATAACCTCATTGTCTAAAGTACGAAGAGGCCATTGATATGGATCTAATGAGGTCCACTGAGGCCCATGGAGCCACAGGGGGGTTTGGTCCTGAATGCACGATATCATTTAATGCTCGCCCAGTGCTAGTCTTACTGCTAGCATCCAGGACGATGCGCAGACGTGTTGACTTCTTATCTTCGCGTAAGACTCCATGATGCGGTATGACATATATTGGAGCGGGTTCATGAGAGTCATACGGCGGTGCGGGGGATATATAATTTTTAGCTAAGTATTCCTTTATGACGTCATCATATGCTAACCTTAATGTAGGCGAGGCTTGAAGTTTCCTCTCCAAGCACATGAATCGTCGTCGAGAGGTTTCATAAGAATCTCTGAGAGAGTAAACGTCATCTTTAAATGGCAGGCCGACAATATATCTACCAGTAAAAGAATCGCGGGATGTCGTAGATTTATAAAACTCTTCACATTCAATGTCTGAAGGACACTGAATGGGCGGTGCGGAGGGTGGCTGTTCAAGCTCCCAAAATCGTTGCACTAATTTGTCAACGGTAGGAGACTCTAGAACTGAGCAGCACGTTAAAGAATGATTTACCTGAAGTGTCGGCACTGAGCCCATAATAACGTAACCAAATACCGTATTCAAAGCTGAGGGCCCGGACAAGTCGTTAGACGAATAAATTACGTCTGGACACAGTAAGTGCGGGAAAAGGGATGCGCCTATCAACACATCAATTTTATTAGGCATGCTATAACATTCATCAGCGAGTCTTATGCCATGGAAGTGTGATAAGACAGATGTGTCTACCACAGCGGTGGGCAAAAGGTCGGTGATTTGATCAACAACTAGCGTTGAAATATTGAAGTTAATATTCGAGTCGAATCGTGAGAAAATTTTAATATCAATCGATTTCGATTTTACAATTTTTCAACTCCACCGAATCCCTTTACTACAGTACATTCGGTATCGTGATGTTGAACGCCTAAACGATGACAGCACTCTTTAGTAATAAAATGGCTTTGAGCCGCGGAGTCTAATAATATACGAATAATTTGTTTCTCTCCCTTAGCATCGTATGCAAAGACTTGAGCGGTTGATAGTAAAACAGTTCTCTGCGAACGACTTACGCGCGCGGGAGGCGGTGAACGTTGAGAAACATTCTTGAACGAAGTACACAGCGCGACGTCTGAACGCGCACCTGCGGTGAGGGGTGGCGAGTGTGCGGGCGCGGGGGCTGTAGACTTCAGTGTAACTGGCTGAGGCGGTGGAGAATGCGCCAGCGCAGGGGAAGCATTATCGCTTCTGCGGTGGAAGTGCAACAATGTGTGATGTTTAAATTTACAAACTCGACAACTATAATTTGAAGAGCAACTAGACACTCGATGACTTAAACTGAGACAATTCACACATGCATTGTTACTCTTTACGCATTTAAATCGTTCCTGCGGCGTCATTTTATTAAAGTCTGCACACTTAAATAGGTGTTGATGCACAATATTATCGCACAGACACTTTGAGCAACTAGTCGTCGTGCTTACGTACGCCTGATACTTCGGCGATGAAGTATTATTACAGCGACGATTATTATCGTTACCTCGTCGATTGTTTGGCGCGCTATTAGAATTTATACTAGAATCGGTGCGCTGCAAAACTTTGGAGCGGGTCTTAATAAAATTTACTAAATCATCAAAGGTAGGTACTATCGAGTTATGACTGTATTCGAAGGAGCGAATGGTATCCGGGTCCAGCTTCTTAAGCCCGATATGAAGAACAATTAAGTCCGCGAGATTATCTAACTTTAAGTTTTGTAAAGCGCGCACTGCACTTATAAAGTTATCAGTAAATAAATCAAAATTATTTGCGGTGGCCGATTGCAATGGCTTAAATTCGAACATCTGATTAATATATGTAGATGCTAGCATACGCCGGTCTTCGTATTTGTCAACGAGTGCTTGCAATAAAATCTTATAATTTTCAGCGCAAGGAGTTATACCTGAGCATACAGATAGGGCTTTGCCCGTTAGTTTACCTAGCAAATAGTATAACTTTTCAGCGTCGGTGAGCGATGGGTTGTCATGGACGGTTGATTTAAAGCTAGCATAAAATAAAGGCCATGAGCGAATGTCACCCGAAAATGGCATAAGTTCGATAGGCGGAAGTGTGAATCTGGCTTTAGATGGTGTACTAGTACTTTGTGAATTAGATTGCGAATATTGTAAATAAAGCCTATTTATTCTACCGCAAAGAGACTCAAACGCAATGAGGCTGTTATAATCAGGTTTAGCAATAGGGTTTATTTTTAATAAATGTGAATTATAATTATCTAAGACCTGTTTAAACTCAATACGTAAAGCATTAATATTAAAACTTCCATCAAGAAAACGCTCCATCGTGGAAGTGTTCGTGTGGATGTCCGAGGACATATCATATATTTTTTGCACTATTTCAAATAAAGCATCTCGTTTAGCTAACAATAAAACCAACTCAGCATCAGGTGTGCCCTCATTATCCGAGGAATCGCTATTATTCGATGCTATTTGTTTTTTAGGCGGCATTACGGCTAAAGTTATACGGCAAAATATAATTATAAGCGGGTAGTCTCTAAGCGACCTCGCTACGCGGTTGAATTATTAAATATTAGTTTTGTTAACGATGAACTTTAATTGTTAACTTTTATAATAATTATGAAGTTATTTATAACGAATATAATGCTTAAATATATATGCAAATAATAAATGTAATTTAACTGTATAGTCTATAGATGCAGTTAAAAGTTGATGACGTGATGTGAACATACAACAAAATAATTTATATAGACAATTATATGCTTATTCATTCTATGAATATAGTTTTAAAATTACTATGGATGTCACCTATTAGGACCTATTTTAGTGTTCTAATAAGGGCGGGGTCAATCCGAAGTCGGATTGAAATATAAATAATTAATTATATAAACGCTTATTACGATAACGATCTAATAAGGGCGGAAAGTCAAGGTCAATCCAGCGAGAAGTGACCATTAAAATGGAGACGCCAGTAACCTAAGGTATCTTCGATAAAGATTTAGTGGACTGTAATTTTGGTGCATACGGCAAAGGGGGAAATAAATAGGTGGGATAGCACGCACTGACCTGATGAGGGCTGCCTCGCCTTCCTCCTGGAGTGCCTGCTATACAGCGAGCTCGCCACGTGGTTCGGCGCACACGCACTCTCGGAACAGTTTCGTGAAGTCCCACACTCTCGACCTTTGCCCTTACGGGGGCGTCTCACACTTTTATGAGTTACAAAGACACAATGTCTGATGCGGTGAGTATTAAAGATAAACAAGAGAACTTAATGTTCGTCCTGCGCGGTTTGCGGTTAATATATATAAGACGCGACGGCTGGCCGTGCGTTGCGGATGGCGTAATGTCACTTAGTATAAATGACGCGCGCCGAGATCCTTTCCTTCACCTCGGCGGCAGCGCGTGCGGTAGGAAAGGGAAGGAAGGAAGGAAACAAAAATATGCACTAGTCATGTTGATAAAGTAGTAGAAACTTAGGACGAACTCAATGCGATGAGTAATGTAATGTTGATAAAGTAGATTGTTAACTGGCGTTACCAGCAGGGATGGTAGATATGATAGGGATATAGAACGACGAGTAAATGCAGGGAATAGAGTGAATGGGGCACTACACTCTATTATGAAGAACCAGAATTGGTCAAAACAGGCACGTATGGTAATTCATAATGCTGTGTTAGTCCCTACTTTAATGTATGGTAGTGAAAGCTGGGTGTGGCAGAAGAAGCACGAAAGTAGAATAAATGCTGTAGAAATGCGGTCTTTAAGGAATATGCTAGGGTGTAATCTGAATGACAGGGTGAGAAACTGCGTGATAAGAGATAAATGTGGTATGCAAGATGATGTTGTGACCAGGATTAAGAAAGGAATGCTTCGGTGGTTTGGTCACGTAGAAAGAATGAATGAGGAAAGAGTGACAAAGCAAATTTATATGGCAGATGTGAATGGCCGAGTCGGGAAGGGACGCCCTAGGAAAAAGTTTATCGACCAAATTGGCGATATTTTGAAAATGGGCCACGTTAGAAGTACCCTTAACCGACGAGCATGTATGCGTAGATATATGGATGTAAAGGAGGCGAGAGAGGTGTGTCAGGATCGTGCCAAATGGAAGTCCGTAGTCTCTGCCTACCCCTCTGGGTGACAGGCGTGAGTGTTTATGTTATTTTATGTATGTTATTTCCTCATACGTTCAGCAGGTGTCAAAGGCATTTTTTTATATTGTACTTTAAGTATCCTAAAACAAAATAGTATTTTAATATTGAGTTATCACTACATAGTATAAAGCAAAGACGCTTCCCGCGTATGTCCCTATGTATGTATGTATGTATGCTTAGATCTTTAAAACTACGCAACGGATTTTTTTTTAATAGATAGTGTAATTCAAGAGGAAGGTTTTTATTTATAATTTAAGGTATGCGAAGCCGCGGTCTTGAAATAATAAAAATAACCTACCTAACTACCTCTCGAAGCTTCTACACTCGCCTATCGGACATATCTGGGCAAAAACCTTCCTTCACCATTTCCAAATTATTATTTGGAAATGGTGAAGGAAGAAAAGGCCCAGATATATCAAAATTTTCTGCTATGCGGTTGGGTGAAATTGGTCTAAATCGCCTCAAATATTTGAATTTATTTTTAATAAAAAATTGTTATTTATAAACCTCTCCTTTGGTTTTATTAAAATCGCTTGAAAACTAAACAGATGTGAAAAATAAAAAAACCTACTGATATTAGTCTAAAATATGAACTAATATGCTATGCTACTAGTCTAAGATCTGATTATTTATCTGCTTGTTTTAATTATGTAAACCAATTTAATTAATTCTTACATATATAAAAAGACAAATTTTTAGCGACTAGCGTATGCTAATTACGTAATATATTAAGGTATCAAACTTAAACTTAACTCAGACATTAACAGAAAACGTTTGATTACTTTGTTTTGTGTTTAAGCGGGCCATTTAATATTATTAAGAAGATGACACCATTTTGAGCGATAAATCTGTAGGAGACAAACGATATTCAAGTAAGAACTGAGGAAGTTTGTTGCATTTTTGTAAACAAATTGCCTGAAACTATAGGGGGAAACAATCGCATAAACAATTTTGGTTATATTTACGAATTCATGAATTATATTTCTCACACAATTCTTGTTGATTTCATGTTAACATGGTATGAAAATAACACAATACAAATTAGTCTCAGCACGAACTATTTGAAATACTCGACGTAAAACCATGTTCATCTTTTCGCTTTGTGCGCAGACTTAATTCAGTAGAACACGTAGCAAATGTGTCAACTGCATTCGTAGTTCCGCTTATTCATCTTATTGCTTCACGTTTGTATGAGTACAAAATAAAAACGTTTATACAAGTACAAATTCATATAATCATGGAATTAAGATGACCACCATAGTCTTTTTTTTTATAGGATAGGGTGACAAACGAGCACACAGTCCACCTGATGTAAGATACTTACTTGAACTTACCTGATGGTAAGTGGTTGCTGTGGCACATAGACATCTACATCTATCCTCAATT
This sequence comes from Parnassius apollo, assembly GCA_907164705.1. NCBI lineage: Eukaryota > Metazoa > Arthropoda > Insecta > Lepidoptera > Papilionidae > Parnassius > Parnassius apollo. The sequence goes on along the minus strand of CAJQZP010000036.1, from coordinate 83,436 downwards.
ACGAATTAAAATGCAGATGCGTTGTCACCCGTGAGAACTAAGATGGAATGCCTCGTTTCCAGTAAAAAGGGTCTCCGGTTCTCTACACTCACCATACGAAACACAGCAGCATTAAGCTACTATTTCACGCTGGTATTCTATGAGAGCGTGGTCCTTCCCCGGTCGAGCCGACCCATTCGTGCTACAACTATACATCTAATATAATAGAATATATATATATATATATATATATATATATATATATATATATATAGTCTGAAGTCAAATTAAACCTAAGTTCTGTTTACTACCTTATCATCTATAAATGAATGGTAAAAATTAGCTTTATATATTATTAAGATATGATACAGTTCGTTAAAAACATGCAATGCCTTTATTAAATATTATACGCTAGTACGTATAATGCGAATTAATATCCGGTTTAAATATAAAATCACCCCGCCATACAAAGTTCAAATTGTTACCAAAATATAAGAGTTTCTGTGCAGTAACATAAACATTAATTTGAACCGTGACGAGTTGTTAGTGGACGTGACTGAGTTAAACTCGCATACTACTGGTGTTGGTGTTCATAGGAAATAATTAACTGGAACAAGAGTGGGTATCCTTTCCAACAGTTTTATATTTCTCGTACCAATTTAAACAAGAGACAAGTGATAATCATGTTCATTTCAAATACGAACAGCACATCAAGATATCCGACAGTACACAGAGTACAGTACAGGAACTGAATGGAAAGGAAAATGAAAAGGCAAATTGGTGTTTTCAATTCAAACATGCAAGCTGGTGTGTAACCACGAACAAACCTATAAATTGAATCCATTTTCAGTTTTCTAGCATGCAGTAAACTAAACGCCATTAGAAAACTTTGTAATTTTGCTTAGTTTTTAAGTGACTTCTTTTATTAGTTAGGTAACCGATTTATCGACTACATTCTACCGTTGTAGGAGATTGACAGAACTTTTGATCCGACTATATTAAAAGTCGATTTTTACATTTTTTTATTTTGTCAATTATACACAATTACTAAAAACAATCGTGCCATCTTTCGAAAAAGATATTTAATAATATTTAGTTACCCCTGTCATAATACTGTCATAAGCCGATGGGACGGCAAACTGACACGACTGGAGAGAGATCTGGAATAGGAATAATAGCGGCTTTACGTCTTTTCCAAAATTCCTATGTTTGGGCTCTTCTGCTAATAAGAATTTTTTTGACAGAAAAAACCCAATAACTGATTTTGGTCCGCACTGGGTTCGAATCCGAGACGACACGGTCAGCAGTCGTACTTACGACCACAATACGAGACAGTCACATTTTTTTATAGGATGGGGTGACTAACGAGCACACGGTCCACCTAAAGGTAAGTAGTTGACGTGACCCATCTACATCTATCCTCGACTACGAAATGCAGATGCGTTTTTACCCGTTCGGACTAAGATGGAATACCTCGTTTCTAGTTAAAAAGGGTCCCCGGTTTTCTTCACTAACCGTACGAATCTCAGCAGCATTAAGCTATTATTTTACGCTGGTATTCAGTGAGAACGTGGTCCTTCCCCGGTCGAGCGAACCCTTTCATGCTGTATGTAGGCATTTTGAACAAAGATGTCAAAAAGATTTTTGGATCTCGATAACAGCGCCACTTACCGGGTCTGATTGAGTTTTTAAATCATTCACGGACGGAAAAAAATCATCAAAAGCGTTTGAGCCGTTTTCGAGTTTAAGCGAGACTAACGGACATTTTTATATATAAGAAGATAATAATATAATAAATAGAAGCAGACTTTACTAAGCGGAAATCCATTATATCTAAGATGTCTTTGCTGAGACCCGCGTAAAAGATATGTTTATACAAATATATATTAAACGGCTAACGCATATATTTTAGAAGTAGAATATAAAATTGTAACAAGGCCTGTAAGATACAAGATGGCGGTAGCGATAATTTAGAGCAGAAGCTGTACGCGTTTGATTAAACATTGGTAAGGGTCTCGGGCTTAGGGTTTAATCTGTGTTTTAAGTTAAAAATTTTGATTTTAAAATAAAGGTAGAAAAGGTATATAAAAATTGAATTTATGACATTAATTTCAACATTTGATTTCACATTTAAAATAACAACTAAAACGAATTATCGAATTCAAGATTTATTTCATTGCACTTGTTTTTAGGGTACCGTAGTCAACTAGGAACCCTTATAGTTTCGCCATGTCTGTCTGTCCGTCTGTCCGTCCTCGCTTAATCTCTGTGACCGTTAGCACTAGAAAGCTGAAATTTGGTACTAATATGTGAATCAATCACGCCGACAAAGTGGTAAAATAAAAATTGGAAAAAAATGTTTTATTAGGGTAGCCCCCCTATATGTAAAGAGGGAAGTGATTTTTTTTTAATATCAACCCTAACCTGTGATATATTGTTGGAAAGGTATTTAAAAATGAATAGGGGTTTACTAAGATCATTTTTTGGTAATGTCAATAATTTCGGAAATAATCGCTCCAAAATTAAAAAACAATGTGTCCCCCCCCTCTAACTTTTGAACCATAAGTTTAGAAAATATGAAAAAAATCTAAAAAGTAGAACTTTATAGGGACTTTCTAGGAAAATCATTTTGAACTTGGACGGAAAGTCGGAGCGCCTGCCGCGGAGCGTGCAATGTTGCACGCTCCATGTTCGCGCACGTACCCACTACCGGGAGCAGTTGCAGGAGCGCGGAGCGCTGCTGGAGCGCGAACATAATGAATATCCACCTTTAAACTCGTAAGTGGGAACACTTATTGTGACGGACGGGAAACTACGGAACCCTACACTGAGCGTGGCCCGACACGCTCTTGGCCGGTTTTTTGATTTATTAAACAGTGGGAACCAGAGCGATGTTCCAGAGAATTTTAAGAGAAGCCCGAAGAGGGATTATAAAAGTTTTTATTAAAATATGAAGACCACATTTGCTTTAAACTAAAACTACATTAATTTTCATAAAATCATAAAGTAACAAACGAACTTGTCATCCACCTGATGGTAAGTAACTAGTACCATTGATACCAACAACCAACTACGTACGTGGAAGGCTACACACGTGTTGGCACTGCTACGGACTGAGATGGAATGTCGTACAGCCTGCAATTATTCTGGCTCTCTAATCTTCAGACCGGAACACAGCAGAGCACGCGCTGCTAATTGGAGGCAGATATAAGTAAGAGGGTGATACCTATGCAGATGTGTATTTACACAGGAATTGAGTCCTTTCAACCAGTAAAATATAAAAGATTCAGGCTTGGATATCATTCTAATTAAAAGCAACTCTAAGGGAACTACAGTGTTGGTGTTTTAATGACATAGTTTTTTCTAAGATACTTCTTTAGAATTTGCCCTTTCATATCTTGGATTCCATATAATTTCGAGTTTTTGAAGCAAGTTAAATTATTTCCAACAGGACAGTTTCTTTAATGGCGAAAGGATAATTATGCTAAAGCCGCTTACATTTTCCTTTGCATTCGTTACAGAAGTCAAAAGCTGAAGAAGGAAGAAGCGAACTTTGTTTATAAAAATTCATTTTAATATTTTATAATGGGTGCCTTTATTAAAAATGTCGCTCAAGTAACGACAGTTTGACTTTTTTTAAATTAAAAATGTGCTCACTCTTGACCTCCATCTAGCAAAGATGGAGGTCAAGAGTAAGCAAAGAGGATGGGTTCTACGATGGAGCGAGTTTGCTCGGGAAAAGTCTGTACACACGCACTAGACTTTTTTGTTTTATTTATTTTGAAAATGTTCAGAGTGGTGTAGACATAAGTACCTCAGTTCCTTAAACGCAGCTTAAAGTTCTGACATTGTTCACAATTTTAATTGTAAAGGTGTTAGAATATCACCTACCCCATATTGTCCCGTGGGTGTCATAAAGGTGGGTCTACGCTAGACGAGCCGAGCACTAGCGGAGCATGAGCCGAGCACTAATTCGTGTAGTGTGGACCGACTTACAAGCCTCAAACGAGCACATGCTTAGCTCGTGCTCGACTGTGCTCCGCCTATTGTCGGTTTTTTGACGAACAAAAACGGATTTCCATCGCGCTCGCAGTGCGACGTGTTTAGTGATGACGTTTCGCTCGAGCATCATGAAAACGTGGAAAGAAGATGATTGTTTGCAATTAATTGAATTGTATCAAGTAATCTAACGATATGGGAACAAATATGAGGATTGCTATATTAAAAAATAAGAAGATTGTTGCATGGTCTCGCACATTCCAAGACTCGTCCATATCCGCCACGAACCGCGAGCACACTGCGGAAAACTACATTGGAGGAGAGTGATTGTTGTAGGCTCGTTGTACGTCCACACTTGACACCGCGAGTAGAGCGGCTCAGCTTGTGCTCAGCTCGTGCTCGGCTCCTCTAGCGTAGACCCACCTTAAGAGACGACGGAGGGAGACAAACCAAGAGATGGGCAGCTGTGTCTTTCTGATAACAAAAAAAATTAAAAAAAACTACTGCATTAACTCATTTGACAAGCATGGCAACTATGGCAAATATGCCTATGTACAGCAGTAAACTTTTGATAGGCCGTACGGTGAATAATAATTAATTGATACCTAGATTGCGTGTATCAATGACGAATGAATGTAATATAATATATTAAAGCCCGTTGCATGAAACGGCATCAAACATCATATTTATTTAGGAACAAAATATCTAAAAAAAAAGTATTAATATTAAAAAAAAAAATTTGAAAAAATTTGAAAGTTGAAGAATGCGGATTAAGAATGGGTGAGTTAACCGTCAAATGCCTTTTTGTACGCCGATGACCAAGTTATTCTTGCGTCGTCGGCGGCCGAGTTGCAAATGATGGTTACATTAATGAACGGATCATTAAAAGAAAAGGGTGTGAAAGTGAACGCAAGTAAGACGAAGGTTATGGTTTTTGAAAGAGAAGAAAGTAAAACGATTTCTGAAATAAGAATAGAAGGGGAGTTGATCGAGCAAGTAGATGAGTTTGTATATTTGGGCTGCGTATTTAGCAGGGATGGGAGATATGATAAGGATATAGAACGACGAGTGAATGCGGGAAATAGAGTAAATTGGGCCTTGCACTCTATTGTGAAGAGTCAAAATGTGTCGAAAAAGGCACGTGTGGCAATTCACAATGCTGTGTTGGTCCCCACTTTAACGTACGGTAGTGAAAGTTGGGTGTGGCAGAAGACGCACGAGAGTAGAATAAACGCAGTAGAAATGCGGTCGTTAAGGAGTATGTTAGGGCTGAATCTGAATGACTGGGTAAGAAATTGTGTAATAAGAGAAGAGTGTGGTTTGCAAGATGATGTGGTGACCAGGATTAAGAAAAGGAATGCTTCGGTGGTTTGGTCATGTGGAAAGAATGAATGAGGAAAGAGTGACAAAGAAAATTTATGGTGCGGAATGAATGGCAGAGTCGAAAAGGGACGTCCTAGGCGAAAATTTATCGACCAAATTGGCGATTTATTGAAAACGGGCCAAATTAGGAGTACCCTTAACCGACGAGCATGTATGCGTAGGTGTGTATGGATGTGGAGGAGGCAAGAGAGGTGTGTCAGGATCGTGCCAAATGGAAGTCTGTAGTCTCTGCCTACCCCTCTGGGTGACAGGCGTGAGTGTTTATGTTATATGTTTATGTATGTTTAATATAAAGACAAAACAAAAGCTTCTTCTAATAATTACTTTTTGTATCCGTCGGAAAGTAATTCCTTTTTTCAACACTTGAAGGCGTTAGATGTCTATTACTTTTGATATAACTTAGAATATTAGGTATCGATTTCGTCTCAAGGACTGAAATTAGCGATTTCATTAACCGAATTCAGAAAAGAGAAAGGTTCTTATTTCGACGCTAATGTTTTTATTTATATTTATAGACTTTTTAAAAATGGCCGAACCGATTTAAATGATTCATATTTGTATTTTATATTAATCTCAAGGGTTGTCCCGTTTAAATGAAGAAAAAAACTTGCCCCTTAACAAATAAAGGATAAATAGATAGTGTATAAATTGAGGATGAATTTTGTATTGCAACTATTTACACGACATTTTAGTTGTTACTTGAGCTTGTGATATTTATTGATTGGACCAATTAAATGGGTAAAAACAATAAATTTTGAACAACAAGTAACAATCTATGTCACAAACTCAGAATTAAATAATTACCATTTAATAGTCTCTGAATTCGGGGCCTTTGAAATATCATGACTAAGAACTGATTACAGATTCAGATTCTGGAAATTATTTTATTCCTTTTTATTATTGAAATCGCTTTTAGCTTCCTTAAAAGTTATTTTTTATATATTTTTATTCTTATTTAGCGTAAAGTTTCGTAATTTATTTTAATACTTTCATTGTTTTATGTGTTTTATTAAAAATAATTGGTGTTTGCGTTGTGTGCCCAATTTACGAACAAATGTGTTTGTGTTATTTCTTCATTCAATCAACCCATAAAATTAAGTGTTTTGTTGTTGTTTTTTCGAACCTATAATACATTGCATTTAAACGTTTAGCCAATGCGCTATCAAGTCGTCAAATTAGAAAATGTATAAACTCAATGGATTCATTATTTAAATTATGGTATACACATGTGTAAAGAGGTGTCATGCTGTTGCGTTTTAGTAATTTTCCTGGTTTTAAATGTTCTCTAACTTTTCAACACTAGATGGCAGTAACGGTTCATTAGTGTTGAAGCGAGATTAACGCCTACACCAATCTTTTTTACTTAAATTAAACGGGATACTGGAATTTACAAAGAAAATGCACACACTGCACGTGTGTCTTTGAGAGGTAACAAAAACAGTTAATCATGCATTGTATTCATTCATTTATTCATTACACCGGTACAAAAACGAAATCTTGAACTTAGGCCTCCCTCGCTTCGAAGGTACAGTTTGAACTGTAGTTCTTAATAACTATTTTTGTTGTTATTAGAAAGATGATTTTTATAGAACAAGGGTAACAAACGAGCACACAGTTTTCCTAATTACAAATGGATTCTGTGGTCCATAGACATCTACGTGGCCCATAGACATTTACATTTATCATAAAATTATATTTTCAGTAAAAAAAGTCTCCGGATTTCTTCACTCACCATACGAAACACATCAGTATTAAGCTGCTATTTTACGCTGTTATTCTGTGAGAGCGTGGAGCCGACCCATTCGTGCTACAGTCATATAATAGCTGCAGCGTGGTTCTACCACGTATGATGCTACTGCCCATCTCCTGTCTTATTTTCCTACTGCTGCCTCTTGCTTCACTCAAGGGATTATATAGGGTGGTAGGCTGTCTCCACACTGCCAATAAATTGAACAAAAGGCTGACTTAAGAGGATGCCTTGAAAATGAATCGAAGTTTTGGGGACGTGGCTTATTCCTTTGTCGGTGAAGCTAACGGACGACTGAGGGAGTGTCAAAACGAAAGTGATGCAATAACTTCATAGTACGCAAATTATGAGACAGGCATACCGAGCAAGCGCTCGGAAAAAAAACTACGTAAGCGCCAAACAACATTTTTATTTATTTTAACAAAACTTCGTTATGGATTAAAAAACTGGTTTATGAAAACTTAGATATGATTATTTACTATGCCTTAAAAAATAATTCCATGAACTTGTTCGTTAAAATATTGTGGTGTCATGGAGAAATGTAAATAATTAGAGCCTACTTTGAAATTTTTTTCTATTGAAAAAATTACATGATAACGTGTTTTCCTTTTATGCAATCCAAGGGCATATAGTCAAAAATCACATACCGAAATTTTGGTTTGTAATCTATAAAACTTAAAAAAATATGTTAAATAGAAAAACCACCAAATTTTCGAGGTATCACCTTAATGCCTTTCGGCGTTCTCTTTCAATCACCCCGGGACGTGTGGAAATAATGTGGTAGAGTTTGTTCGTTTGTTAATTTGTCTGATTGACTAATTTAATGAAAATGTTTATACAGACTAGGGTGTTGTCGATTACAAGTTCAAAGAATACATCATCATATATCTAATTGCAACAAAAACATAATTACTGATTCCATGCGAAGGTGGTCGCAGGCACAGCTTGTAAAATAAATTTAAAAAAATGTAATGGCACTAAAAATGTTTAGAAATATTAATAAAAATATGGTTTTTGTTCAGCAGTGGATCTGTGCTGTAATGATAGTAACGATGTTACTTTAATGAGGTATAAACGCCATAATGATTACATGGTGCCTTCCACTATCTTCACATTCCTGTACCTTTATTTTAACATTTAGTTTATTAGTATGCAGTCCTTTTTTAAATTTAAATGACCCCGAATTATAAACCTTATTTATTTAACAGCTTCAGTTTTTTTTCAAGTTTTTAAATTTGTCAGCTTCGTTATATACAAGGAAGAGGGGTTAAATATTTTATATTCTAAAATAATCCCGTCTAGTTTTAAAATGTTCATAGTAATTAAAGTAGATAAATAAATCAAAATAATTTAAGAAATATGGACTCACCGAAAATCAACCAAAATAATAAAGAAACATCGGATTTCATTTTGAGCTGAAGCGGAGATGCAAGCACTAATTGACTGACTGACCTAAAACCGAACTTCACTTTATTCAAGTTTATCTTAGTAAGATTTAGTATTATCGATTTCTCACCTGTGTTAACTTGAATAATATTTACTTGGTTAATATTACTTATGAATCAGGAAAAAAGGTTCTCATTCGCATCAACGACATTTTAAATTGTATAAACGATCAAATGTAAACTGAATCGCTTCATTGGCTATCAAATGGCAACAACAGAATTATCAAAGTTACGTTATGTTTCCTTGAGAACTCATATTTGCTAATACTTAAAGTTAAGTATTACCATTAGAAGGTCTCTAAGCTAAATAACAAAAAGCTAAATATGCCTATTTGTGTTTTCGTAAGTAATTTTTTTACAAGTTATCGTAAGAATAGCTTGAGGTATGGAGGAGGATGCATGGTCGCCAGGGGTTGCTTGCTGTAAATTTTACAGTATGCAGCAACCCGGGTTCAATTCCCGCTGGCACGAATAGCAATGGTAACAATTTGAGTACATAACTATTACGTCCTCGGTGGAGAAAAAAAAACATTTTAAAAGCATAAGGTGAAAATAATTTTATGACATGAAAAAAATTTAGAAATACATAGGCTGTAACTTTACTTTGCAAGAATACTTGTGAAAATATTATGGATCCTATTTTTAGATTTGACTATTTCACGCTCATCTAATTAATCCATGAAATGACCGCCGGACAATATGTTCAGGGTAAACCATCAGGTTTTAAATCAGGGGATCCTGGTTTAAAAACAAGCGGATCAAACATTTACTTAAAATTTACATTTTAACATGACCCTTGTCTCTACCACTGTTAGACGACCGCATGACCTTTGACGATTCCTGGCGTTCTAATCCCAACCTAACCTTATTGTCTTGTGAATATGCTTCTGAGAGTCTGATGCCAATTTCATGTGGTAAAACACAATGCAACTGTGGAAAGAACGCGGCACGACTAGGGATGAACCATGCACTAAGTACCCAGTACCGACACACAACACCAGCGTAATGCTGTTGTGTTTTGTATACTTCGTATCGAGAACCTGAGGCTTACTAGTAACGAAACAAGGCATTTCATCTTATACGCATTATAGTTTGATTCTTAGTCGAAAATAGAAATAGATATGTATGAACTTCTGCAGAGCCTGGGTAATTACAAACTGTCACTTCGTTGTCACCGAGAATACTAACATGTCTTCAGGGTTACAATGCAATGCATTGTAACCCTGAAGACATGTTCTTGTTTGATGTTGTTACAGATATTTATAGAACGTCAGTGTATTTGTCACATGAATGTTATAGAAATAACATATTATCTGTTTAAATTTACTTAAGTATAAATGTTACGTGCGTTCGGGCATTTGAGCTGATTTGAGGTTATGAAGGATCGTGAGCATCGGAAAGGATTTCGAAATGGTTCACACACACCTTAAGCCTACATCTAGTACATTATGAACCAAATAGAAGTTATTTCTGAAGAACTAAGATGGAATAACCCGTCATTAAAAAAGAATCTCCGTTTCTCGTCCTTCACTGTATAATAAAGTCGTAAATATTATGTCACTATACCAGCCATATGCGTAGCAACCCCTATGAAAACCTTATCTTTTGTTTATGTTAAGGCTAAATAAAGTATTTTACCATTATTTTTTACTATAAGCTTTATGGAACATACATCAGAGGTATATTGCTAATATATTCAATATAAATTAAAAATAAAAATATTCCCAATTAGCAGTGCCCCCCTCCCCTTATCATATAAGATAAGATATTTTTCTAACAATTATCTTCTTTATTTCATATCAAAATGACGGTCTTTGCGCGTTATATTTTCTCGTATTGTAAACTAATTCTAAAGGTATCTACTAATAAAAAAACAGTTAATATATCGCTTTTGGAACACAGTTTTATCAAACTTAAATTTTTACTAAAAATCTTCTTCTTTAAACGCCCAGTAACTTCTGGATACAGTCCTCTACCACAGTTACATGAATGTCTTATAATTACCACACTTGACTCGAGGATTGTTTAAATATCAGTACCCAGTACCGTACGTTTAGCACGGACTCAAACCCTGTTACTGATAAATGTATGTTATGTTATATCTGGCATATACGAGACGATTTTACCGCCATTTATGTAAAGCAATGAAATTTGGTATTTCACATATCAATATTATAAGATACCTGCCAGATGATTCTAGTAATATCTTCTTTGAATAAAACTATTATTTACGGATTTTATCGCGTTTAATTACTTTAATTTATTTTTATTATTATCCCGACGTTTCGGGTGCTTTACAGCGCCCATGGTCACGGGGGGGGGACTGAGATGTTTGACGTCCCAATGTCATAGTTAGTCCGGCTGCCTTCAGTTTCTTAATATTAATTTTTGGTCCGATTTACGCAAAACGAGCTTATAGTATCATGAAGTCTTGCAGTGGTATGCTTGGGTTTGGGTTTAATTTTGTTAATTATAGGATCCCAAGCAGATGGTAGCACCCAACCATCTTCTCTATTGAAATTTGGATGTTTTTTAATTTCAATAGCTTCGCGTATCATCCTTGGTAGGAATCGGTGTTCTTTTGCGAGAATTTGTGGTTTATCAAATCTAATGTAATGGTGGGGACGATCTTGAACATGTTCGCAGACTGCAGACTTCCCGGAGCGTCGGTGCTTCACATCAGCTATATGTTCCTTCACGCGGGTTTTTATAGATCTCTTTGTTTGACATAGGTCAATAGCGACATAGACCATAGACACAAACTATAAACAACGCACTGTCTATAATTTGTCAAAACATACACTGGACGAACCAACAATGAAAGTATTAGCGAAGGGAATGAACTTCGCGTTAACTCCGCGAAAAATCCCGTACGAAGAAATTATCTGCAGTGTTGAGGATTGTCTGTTTAAGAATAATATCGGTAAGGAAGATTTGGAGGCCATACACATACATACATACATTCAGTGCCGAAACCAAACCTTCCCAAAGACGAATTTACAGCGCTAAATAACTTACGGAACAGACCAGAACTCACGATTCTCCGCGCGGATAAAGGAAATGCTACGGTAGTAATGGACGCGTCGGAATATAATTTTAAAATACAACAACTTTTATCGGACGAAAGTACATATAAAAAGGTCAAAACAGACCCTACAACTAACATGCTTAAAACAACTAGCGATTTAATAAAGAAATACTCCGAAAAATTAAATCTCGACGTGAATTCGCTAATACCATCATGTGCCAAACCACCGAGGTTGTATGGGTTACCGAAGATACACAAACCAAACGCTCCACTACGTCCCATAGTGAGCCAGATCGATTCACCAACTTATAAGCTGGCACAATACTTAGCAAAAATACTATCACCACTAAGAGGACATACCAGAGCACACACAAAGGATTCATACCATTTTGTGAGTGAGATAAAAGACCTACATCTCGCTAACAATGAAACTATGGTCAGTTTTGATGTTCAGTCACTATTTACATGCCTACCTATTGTGGACTGCATCTCAATTGTAACTAGGAAGCTAGAAGAAAATAACATGCCTCAAGCAATACTACTTGAACATTGCCTCACATCTGGCTATCTATTGTGGAAGGAGGAGTTCTACAAGCAAGTAGATGGTGTGGCGATGGGCTCACCTGTGTCTCCCATAGTCGCCAACATATTCATGGAGGACTTTGAGGAGAAAGCCCTTCTTACTGCTCCTGTAAATCCAAGGTTCTACAAGCGGTACGTAGACGACACTTTCACAATTTTACCATCTGACAAAGTAACTGCATTTTTAGACCACCTTAACTCCATAAACTCTAAAATACAATTCACAATGGAGTTAGAGACAAATAATTCGTTAGCTTTCCTAGATGTTTTAGTCATCCGAAATCCTGATAACAATATTGGTCACACTGTGTATAGGAAAAAGACCCATACCAACCGATATTTAAATGGTGAATCTCACCATCATCCTTCACAGTTAGCTACCGTGGGTAAATCTTTGTTTCAGAGAGCACGAGGGATCTGTGACAGAAAACATCTGGCCACGGAGCTTCAGCACGTCAAGCAAGTATTGCAAGACAACAAGCTTCGGGTCCCGCGCCTACGTCACAGTGAACGAGTGAAGCCGGCCACAGTCGAGCGCGCGCCTGCTCTACTACCATATGTTAGAGGAGTCACGGACAAGATTGGCTACATCTTGAAGCGAGCGTCCATTAAGACATACTACAAGCCGCTGAAGAAAATTAGTCAATTTTTACCATCCATCAAATGTAATATTCCTCTACAAGATGCAGGTGTGTATAAGCTAGATTGTGAATGTGGTCTCTCTTACATAGGTCAAACAAAGAGATCTATAAAAACCCGCGTGAAGGAACATATAGCTGATGTGAAGCACCGACGCTCCGGGAAGTCTGCAGTCTGCGAACATGTTCAAGATCGTCCCCACCATTACATTAGATTTGATAAACCACAAATTCTCGCAAAAGAACACCGATTCCTACCAAGGATGATACGCGAAGCTATTGAAATTAAAAAACATCCAAATTTCAATAGAGAAGATGGTTGGGTGCTACCATCTGCTTGGGATCCTATAATTAACGAAATTAAACCCAAACTCAAGCATACCACTGCAAGACTTCATGATACTATAAGCTCGTTTTGCGTAAATCGGACCAAAAATTAATATTAAGAAACTGAAGGTAGCCGGACTAACTATGACATTGGGACGTCAAACATCTCAGTCCCCCCCGTGACCATGGGCGCTGTAAAGCACCCGAAACGTCGGGATAATAATAAAAATAAATTAAAGTAATTAAACGCGATAAAATTCGTAAATAATAGTTTTATTCAATGTGTAGTGTTCGCGTAAATTTAAGAAATTAATATATTCTTTTTCGCCGTCACCCCGCGATCATGCATTATTATAATAAATAACTAAATATACAGATTCATTATAGTAACGCGAACACTACACATTGATTAAAACTACTTTTATCGCGTTTAATTTTAATTGATTTTTAATTCCCGACGTTTCGGGTGCTTTCCAGCACCCATGGTCCATGGTCACCCATGGTCAAAATTAAACGCGATAAAATCCGCAAAAGTAGTTTCAACTAAATATACTTTTCAAACCTAACTGAATGCATGATTGAAAACATCATACAAACGTTTCTAAATCAACGTTGGGACAAATAGGTTAACAAAACTCCGTGATTTTTGACAATACCCGCACTTTATTTCAATCGCTCACATGGATTGTAAATGTAGCTTATATATATATATATATATATATATATATATATATATATATATATATATATATATACATTATACATAATACTAAATTTAAATTTATCATGTGATTTTAATTGAGAGTTTTTTAAACATATGAACGAACACATGGAGATGGACATGGTGGTTGAGGCTGGTACAATGAAACGACCGCGCACCCTGAAGTCCTAAAGCGCCATGGAGGGTTTGGTTGGAAGCAGATGATGGGTGGGCTCGATACTGTAATCCTGGGAGGTGACACAGCAAGTAATTCCGGTGCTGGTGGCTGTATTGGAGGTGGCTGTACCTGAAAGTTGATCATTAAATACTTCGTCTCTAAAGAGGAACATAATAAACGTTTACATTGTATTAAGCATATTCGTTTAAAATAATAAATAATGTATTACATAATTTAAATGAAAAAATTCATACTTCTTTTCATTTAAATTATGTTCTGTTATAAAGTTCATACTTTAATTCGAGCAGGCTTTGGTGGTTGAACCGGCGCCGGTTTAACAACAATCGAAGCAGGTCGAGGTAGGTACACAGGCTTAGGCCTAACTTCAATTGGTGCTGAGGTTGGCGGTTGCACTGGGTCTGGCTTCACGTATATTGGTGCCGGGGTAGCTCGTTAAACTGGTGGTGGTTTTACCCAGAAGGCAGGTGGTGTTGGCAGACGAATAGCTCCTGGTTGGACAGTTATTGAGGGAGGTACCCGAAACTGAATTTGACCAAGTTTTAGGACCACTGAACCTGTAAATCATTAAGGTTTAGTTTTATTTTTTTAGAATGTATTACTTCATAATGTATTAAATTATTTTACTGAATTTAGATTATTTTTAAATGATTTAGTTTGTATGAAAATATATTATTCTTACCCTGGGGTGCCTGACCATACAAATATATAACAGAATGCTCAGAAGGATTGCAAGGACCAATCTTTATGACTTCATTATCATCAGAACACGGAGGTGAGCATGGATCACCAGGATCACACGGAGGTACTGGCTCACAGGGTTCACATGGAAGATACTCTCCGCAAGGATTTTGAGGATCTGGGTCAGGTATCGGTTGACTTAAAGTCGTGGCCAAAATAAGTGCTGCAAAGTATTAAAATATAAATTTAAGTAATATTTGGAAAATCTAGAAGTGTCCGCCTTACACGCTTATTATGTTACAAATTAGAATTAATATTGGCGATAATTTTAACAAGAAAAAAAAACAGAGAATTTGATCGATTTTTATTCTTAACTTTTAAACGGTGTTGAGTTAAATAACAAAAACAAAGGGGATCATCCTTTAAATATATGGAATCTTATTTAATACTATGTAATATTTCAATCTATTGCTTACATTTCTATTAAACAAGAAGACTCACCGACGTACAGAGCAAGAGACAGCAGTCCACATATATTTTTTAAATTTTTGGTATGTAATTTATAGTGAATCAATTAGAAAATAAACTAATCTTATAATTTCGTATCTGTAGTTTGTTTTATAGGATAGGGTGATAAACGAGCACACAGTCCACCTGATTGTGATTGATGCGGCCCATAGACATCTACATCTTTCCTTGATTACAGATCAAAATGCAGATGCGTTGTCACCCGTGAGGACTAAGATGAAATGCCCCATTTCCAGTAAAAAGGGTCTCTGGTTCTCCAAACTCACTATACGAAAAAATACAGCGTTAAGCTAATATTTCACGCTGGTATTCTGTGAGAGTGTGGTCCTTCCCCGGTCGAGCCGACCCATTCGTGCTACAACTATACTTCTAATATAACTGTAGCATGGCTCTACCACATATAATATAAGTATAAGTTATTGTAACTTTAATAATAATACGGATTTGATGTCTAGTTAAAAGCAAAAAAAAAGCTTTTATGTAGTGAAATTGAGGTGTGGCCACATACCGAGAGTAGAGCACTCCCTCACTTTATGAGGAGTGCAATAAATAATTATGTGTTAAGGATATGGGTATACTCGTACCAATAAGAACAGACAGTAAGATCCTAAGGCAAAGAGTATAATAAGTATATACAGGAATCCTAAGGTCTCCGATCACATCGGCGAGCTTAGATTGTGATTTAAAGTTTGATAACTTTGTAAGGAAGCTGTATGTCTAAGAAAATAAAATGTAGAGGATTAGTGAAATTCACTTCACATTCAGCACGATAAGCAGTTGTATGCTCCATAACCTTCAATAAAAGTTATTAAGATATACATCAGAATATGATAGTAGTTATATTTTTGATAGAGTTTTTAATCTCCAAAAAGAAGTACCTTCCTTGCATTGTACGAACATCAAAGTCAAATAAAAATAGAATAAAAATAATAATAACTATAACTACCTAATAACCAAATGACTTTACCCAACGCCATCTTGCGGTCGTCTGATTTATCAAAGTAAAATTTACAATATTAATACATACAAAGAAAATGTTTATAAAATTTAATGTATCAAACTTTATCGCAAATGCCGATTTTAAAATCAATAATGTAATACTTTAATTAGCGTAATATTCAAGTATTTGAATATATTACTATCTTTACATAAAATATACCGAAATGGTATGTGAAAATAACGTAAAATAATTTCATATTACCCTCAATTCGTAACATTTAAATAGCATTTCGTGCAAAGTTTATAATTTGATTAAATATCGTAAAGTACTCTATGACACATTCCTTGAAATCAGCAACAAACACAATAAGATTTCTACCGTTTAATGGTGGTGAAAAAACATTCACTACCCTGTATCATCCCGTGAGTGTCGCAAGAGTTGACAGAGGGAAGTAAAATCAGGAGATGGGTGACAGTGTCTTCTTAAATAACGAACAAAAATAAAAAATAAACTGTGGTTTATAACCCGCTTGCAAGCGTGACTACTATTGCTAATATCCCACCTGTGGGGAAATCTATGGGGAGGCCTATGTTCAGTAGTGGTCTTTAATAGACCGTAACATGAAAACTCTTTTCTCCTTTTCCCTTTTCATCTCTTCATCTCTCATCTCTCGTTCTGCTATAAATTATGTTTAACCCACTTTATAAATTTTTCATGCGCCACAAGAAGAGAAGAGACAGTTATTTGTAGACAATACTAATACATGCTGTGAGCGGAAATCAAACACGCTGCGTCACAGCGTCGCAGCTGAATGATTACTACTGCGCCACCGACAGGTAACTGTAATATTTATTATGGCGACTTGGTTTTTGGTACTGAATTCTATGTTTGATTAAAAATAATTTGACGGTATTGAAATTCGCCTTTACGCGTTGAAGCTTTACGGCAGACACAGATTCTCTACATAGTAGAGCTACGCTGTAGCTATATTATGGTTGTGGCATGAACGGGTTGGCTTGAAAGGGGTGGGACAACGCTCTTACAGAATATCAGCAAATAATAACAGCTTAATGCTACTGTATTGTTTATGATGAGTGTAGAAAACTGGAGACTTTTTTTACTGGAAACGAGACATCCATCAATCCATCTTAGTCGTCAGGTGTGACAACGTATCTGCATTATTATTCTTAATTGAGGATAAATGTATATTCCTATGGGTCACAGCATCAACTAGCTCTCAGGTAGACTGCGCACACGTTTGTAACCCTTATTCTATTAAAAAAAAAACTTTATGCTCTAAAATCCTCTCAGAAATATGAATATACCCTGGCCCAGCTGTGGACTATATGAAGACTACCACTTCATCTATACATATAATCAGTCTGTAGAAAGGTCGTGTCTGTAATTCTAATATTTTCTAGGAAAAACAAGTCCAGGGGACTAAAAAAAGGGTACTGAAGTCATATTATATTATAGTATTAAAGATTCACGTCAAAACTACTGATCAGATTTCCATGAAATTTTGTGTGTAGGTAGTTAAAGACCCGGGGCTACTTATAGGCTACTTTTTATCCAGTTATAGAACTTCAAAAAAAGAAAGGTTAAGTATTTTCCTTCTTTAGAAGTTAATATCCATTTTATACGATTGATGTGTTCTATTGAAATAAATAAAATATTTATAAATAAAGGCCAACATTAGTGTTAACCGTTGAGTAGTAAATTAAACTACGCCGATAAACTGCAATATTATAGCTGCATTCGCTTTTTCAAAACAGTGCAATCTAACGTAAAATACAAAAAGTAATGACATTTTGCCTCCATTAACAAATTAAATAATATAATATTTATATAGTTATTTTTATTTGAAAATTCTAATGTACATTTTTTAGTTTTTGTTATTTTATTTTAGTAAATAAAAATAAATTTTATAGTTACGAATTACTTCTAAAAAAAAGATAAAGTGACATCTACCGAAAATCATAAATTTAACGATGTTTCTAAGTGAAATTTTTAATCAATAAAAAGTTTTAGTGTTTAGTTTTTTCGTTGTACCGTTGATGTTTATGATACTGTTGATGGAGCCTTTTTTACGTTGATATTTTTAAAACAGTTTGTCATATTATTTTAAGATGGCTTTCATATTTTTAGACACAACTATTAAAATTTTTGTGACACTACCGGTTGCATAGCTCACACGAGTAAATTATCAGGCTCTTGTGAAAAAGTGCTCTAAATATCAAAGAAAGCAAATTATAAACACTGGTTTGTAATGTAAATTTCATAGTTGGTACGTAAGTAACTCAAATTAGATCTGCGGCGAGTCCACTAATATTTTAACTGCAATTGGAAGTTCCGATTTACCGCGTTCTCGGTGGTGAAGAAAAACATCGCAGGAAACATGCATATCTGAGATGTTAAAAAATATTTCTGAAATTAGTTTTAGGTATAGGTATGTGAAGTCAGTCACTTCGCATTGGAGCCAACTTAATCAACTCCTTTTTGACCTAAAATTCTCTGTGCTCAGGATCTATTTAGGCTGCTACTTTTTAGGGTTCCGTAATCAACTAGGAACCCTTATAGTTTCGCCATGTCTGTCTGTCCGTCTGTCCGTCCTCGCTTAATCTGTGTGATCGTTAGCACTACAAAGCTGAAATTTGGTATTAATATGTGTATCAATCACGCCGACAAAGTGGTAAAATAAAAATTGGAAAAAAAATGTTTTATTAGGGTAGCTTCCCTATATGTAAAGTGGGAAGTGATTTTTTTTTTAATTTCAACCCTAACGTGTGATATATTGTTGGAAAGGTATATAAAAATGAATAGGGGGTTTACTAAAATCATTTTTTGATAATGTCAATAATTTCGGAAATAATCGCTCCAAAAGTAAAAAACAATGTGCCCTACCCCCTCTAACTTTTGAAATATAACTTTACAAAATATGAAAAAAAATCTGAAAAGTAGAATTTTATAAGGACTTTCTAGGAAAATATTTTAAACTTGGATGGAAATAACAGTACCCACTACCGGGAGCAGTTGCAGGAGCGCGGAGCGCTGCTGGAGCGCGGAGAGGAATCGTACACTGAGCGTGGCCTGACAAGCTCTTGGCCAGTTTTAATTACTTTTAATGGGGCTTTTCACTACTGATCATAGGCTTCCCGCATTGACTGTGTCAAATAGAAAGGGTATTTGCAATAGTATTCACGCTTGGCAAGCGGGTTTGCAACCGCAGTTCTTTATTACTTTGCGTTGTTATCGAGAAGATAATAATAATAATTTTTTTAATTTCGTCTGTCGCCTCTTAAGACACCCACGGGACGAAGTGGGGTAGTGGTTTCTTTTTTTGCCGCCTCTACATGGCTAATATATTTTTCTACTCCCGTTCATCAATTGAATATCCTCCATAAACTGACTTTAAGTTGGATATTTGCCATAGTTGCCACGCTTGGCATGCGAGTAGTCTACTGCAATTTTTATTATTATAAGCTATAATCAGGAAGACGCTGCTTCCCATCTTATGTAGATTTCTACTGATGTTCATGAATTTGGTTCTTCTCACATGTTCTCCGTGAATAGAACTACATTTATGAAATTATGAAATCTACTCGAACGTAAAAAAAATACTAATATGTGGTGGTAATCAATATTCAATGGGACCAATATTAATAAAAGTTGTGAAATAAAACCTTATTTTATCAAAACTGTATCAACTTTAATAATAATTATTACGTAAATAACGCATTTCCGATCCCACGACAATTTTTCGTTCATAATGACACATCGGGAGACCGGTGCCCGATTTAAAAAAAGGTGTAGCTTGATGTATGGTATTTATGTGATTCTGATAAACTAACTTATGTGTTTCTGTAGTCTATAATATTGCCAATATACACACAGATACCGACGTTTCTCTACAAGTGATCTAGTTTTGCTAATTTTAGTACGAAATAATATTATCGATGTTTCTAAATACAATCCCACGCGAGCGAAGCCGCGGGTAAAAAGCTAGTAAATAAATAAATCGTTTAAAAACTATCTAAATTAAAATAATACTCAACCAATTAGTTGTATTTTTTAAAAAAAACACACTAAAGTTGCAAATTTCTACGAGACAAGATTTTTCACCCAAGTGTTGTACTATTTCAAGATCAGGTAGAAAATAAAAGGGTTGATTCCAACTATTATACTTTATTTCATTTTCTACAATATCATCTCGAGTCCAGGTAGAATACAAAACGGTAGATTCAATCTATTACACTTTGGTTCACTTTACAATTTAAACTTATACACAATTCCACTTCACTTCACGTCTTACTGCGACGACTCGAGTTGAGCTAATGCCATAGATTACTGACTATGTACTAGAGATAGTTGAGCAACTCAAATTTTATTTACGTTAAGTTCCGTGACCAGCCATCAGATGGCGTAAAATTAAAAATGCTTTGGGCCCGCCCTTTATTTGCACTTTACAATTTTATATATTTAGAACCATTAATTACATTGCACTAGTGCTGCTATGTAATTAATGGTTCTTTATATTTCTTGTGCTAATTGATAGTTCCTATTAATAAAATAAAAACCGGATATTTTCAAAATGTTTATTGTTTAAATATTCTTTGCTTAAATTATTAACATTAGATGTGTTAAATTTAACAATATTTGCAAAATATCAATTGATTTCTTTAAACACATACTTTTTAACTGGTTACTTAAAAATTAGTAAATATATTATGTTACAGAGAATACAATACAATAGAATTATTATTATTATTAAATATAGATTATTACATAATAATTATTGAAAGTCATGTTTATTTACTACAGATACCTCTGTCCTGGGAAGAACCAACAAGAAACCCAGCGGGAACTTTTTTAAAACATATATTACTTTACAATAATTTAATAGTACAAGCATGGTGGCGATCACCTCAATCCCAGGGGTTGTTATTGATGTATTTTTTGATATCATAATAACACTTTTCGTACATTTTTCTTTTAATAAAACAATTCAAATTATTTATTGACAAATTTTGTAAATTTTCTGAAATGTTATTTTAAAAGCATACACGTTGCCCCATAAAAGAACTACTGACTCAATATGTCAACGTTAAAAAATGTAACAACTACTGAAAAAGTAAACACAAACTACTTAAAAGTAAATACAGGCTCGGTGTTAAAACGGTAAATACATATAAAGATTAACATTTAAACATAACCATAAAACATAGAAATGAGTGAATAAGGCGGGATTTAGTTTAGTGATTCATTTAACAGTGTTTTTACGGTATTTTGATATTCAACTTTAATTATATCTCACTTTCTAGTGCCTCACATTTAAAACATTATATCTATACAAATAATATAACAATATATAACAATAACAGCTATTTACTAAATACACATGAAAGTACGGTACTAATAACCAAAAATCAATTTTTAAAATTTTTGTCTGTCTGGCTTTTTGTCTGTTTATTCCAGCTAATCTTCAAAATGGCTGAACCGATTTCTGCACGACTTTCACTGGCAGAGCAGGAGATGATGTTATAACGATTAAATAAGGCTACTTTTAAAAGATTAAGGGTTCCGCGCTAAAAAAAGACCATTGAATACAATTGTAATAAATTTTACTTGGATGAAGTTTTGGGGAACATCTAGTAGTAGATACAATTTAACTCTTTGATCAACACACCTTACAGCATCTTTGTTGACATGAAGTTTAGCATCTTCAAAATCTGCCAAAACAGCTTGCAGATAGCAGTTCAACTTTGCATGTAGCCAATCGTAATTGAATAGAACTTCTGCGTAAAGATCGGTAAATCGCTTGGATCGAACAAGATGAAAAGGCAGTTCACCAAACTGAAATATAAAATAATATTCAGTGACTCATACAACGTGATAAATTTATTAAGTAAATTTATCACACTATGCAATTGATTTCTTATATTTACGCGGACGCTACACATTTAATACAAAAATTGTATCCCCCGATTATATCCACTGACAACTGACGACCACTGACTGGGTTGGCTCGACCGGGGAACGACCATGCTCTCACAGAATACCAGCGTCAAATAGTAGCTTAATGCTGCTGTGTTTTGTATGGCGAGTGTAGAGAACTGGAGACCCCTTTTTACTGGAAACGAGGCATTCCATCTTAGTCCTCATGGGTGACAACGCATCTGAATTTTGATTCATAATCGAGGATAGATGTAGATATCTATGGGCCATAGCAACCACTTACCATCAGGTGGACTGTGTGTTCGTTTGTCACCCTATTCTATTAAAAAAATGATGAAAATATCTTGTCCCTATGCCAGAGCACGGCAAAAGAGGAAGGGAGTATATCTCCCGTACTTAGCATAGGACCAAATGAAAGAGAAAAATATTATGCTTTTTTCATACTTGAAAGGTACAATTTTATCCTTGTTCATTGGTCGTGGGTTTAACTTTATGGAGTAATATAGGCTATATTTTATCGAAGAACATGGAGTTTTTTTTTTATGAGAAATCTAAAATTTGAAAAAAAGGAATGGTCTTTTATAAAATTTGTCTGAATCAAGATTCTCGACGGCTTTTGCCTATTTTTGATACCGATACACTAATTCTGTAAATTAACAAAAAAATTACATTTATATAATAACTATAGGTATAACAGTGTAAGCAGTTTACTTCCGCCAAGCCAATTAGCTTACGGAAATTATTTTAGCTAATGTAAGCATCAAACATTTTTCTAACGCTTTTCTTTAAGTCGGGGCAATTGACAGAATTAACTTTGCAGAGAAAAAAAAACGTTCTCCCTTACATGGGCCTGAATGAAACTCTATAGTCCAACTGCAAATGTAAGTTTGTAATCTCAAAATATAATTTTTATGTGATATAACTTCAAATTAACGATTTTCAGACATTTTCCTTTATTTATTTACGCCTTGCATCTGATGATCATGATTATAAGTCACCGTAAAGTAGTTTTTGTGCAAGTATCAATATTTGTGACATAAATGGTCGTATCATTTAATTGTATTTATTGTTGTTTAATTGTATTGATTTAAAGGCTTAGTTCTTTTACACGTATTTTGATTCGTAATAGAGGATGCATATAGGCGTCTATGGGCCATAGCAACCACTTAGCACCAGGTGGACTGTGTGCTCGTTTGTCACCCTATCCTATAAAAAAAAAAACGTTTGAGAGACCATAGACCTTAGCTTATGTTTGAACAATTACTTAACCAGAGCCAGGAAAGAGTGAAATTAAAACTGTTATATTGATGAAAAAAAAGGAAAATACCTTTCTCAGATTATCTCCTCGAAGAACCATCTGCTGAGGTAAATACAAGCGGTTGCAAAGGAACCTTCATGTCAGCGCCGCCTTCCTTGTCGGCCATGTTGAATCGGTGACGTTGGATCTCCGTGTACTTAAATGGTTTGGGTATACCTCCTCCCCAAATACCTAGAATGATGATTTATTAAAAAATAAAAATAAATATCTAAGCATTCCACCACTTAGAAAAGGACTATTTAAATAATAATAAAAAGTTAAGTTATAGCCGATGTAAGTTGAGGACTGGCCTCCTCTCATTTCTGAAATTAATAATTTTCTGTAACTCAATCTCATTTTTATGAAAGAGAGAGAGAGAGGGAGTTATGTCAAACAGTGCTGAATACTCCTCTACTTAGATAAGGACTATTAAATAACAAAGAAGTTTATTTTGAATTAAATTAATTAATCGATTTAAATATTTCGAAATTCAAATCATATCCATCCTACTTTACTTACAGCAATAAAACAATATATTTAGTAGACATCATTGACCTTGTCACTTCGCAGCGTCACAGGCTCAAGGGCAAAGGGCAAATTAATTGTTTAAAAAATTGTCTTCGAAGTTTAATCCAAAAATGTTTGTTTTTATTTTTTATAAAACAATAGTGCAATAGTCTTCTACTCCATTCACATGTTACACCCTATTCTTTTCCAGACGGGAAAAAATGTTTTTCAGTATATGTGCTCGCTATTGGCATTTTAGGAGAAATTTGGCAAGAATTCATCCGCCGCAATACCCCAATGTACGTTATTGGATTTAACATATCTTTAAGCTATTTTATGTCTCAAGAAACAAAAATAGCCCCGAAATATTATTTTCCTTCAGAACCAAACACTTGGTAAATCAGCACTTCAAGCTTGCAACTGACTATAAACCTTATGGCTAGGGTATATTTTTATTTTTTTGTTTTTTATTGACAACGCACGTGTCCCTTTTTTTAATTTGTTGCGGGTATCGGTTAATCGCTGTAACCACTTTTCGCTAAGTAGACAGTTAGCTCGTACGACACTAGCGTAATTAGTATTGACTGCCACATTATGTGTACCATAATCTAATAATCGCAAGTGCAATTGTCGATTGCTGTAGTCCGAATCCAGAGTCGAATCCGAACAAGTTGTTGGGTGTCTCTGTCAAAGAACTCTCAGTAGCACCGTGAAGCCATAAAATTAGCAGTGTTTCAATCTCTCGTACAGTATATAAAGGGCATCTCCACTGCATTCAACTTGCTTTTATGCTTCTTCTGGCATACCCAGGTTTCGCTGCCATATAACAAAGTCGGTACCAACACTGCGTTATATAGTGCAAGGCGTGCACTCTTCACCACGCCTTGCCTTTTGACTAATGCATTCAGGGCACCATTAAATTTGTTTCCGACAGCGACACGCCTATCCACATCTAAATCACATCTTCCATCCCGGCTGAAAGCACTCCCCAAGTATACAATTTCATTTACCTGTTCCAGAAATTCCTGATTTACCCATATTTCACATTTCGTTCTCTCTTCGTCCTTTTCAAATGCCTTTTGACTAATGCATTCAGGGCACCATTGACTTTGTTTCCGGCAGCGACACGCCTATCCACATCTAAATCACATCTTCCATCACGGCTGAAAGCACTCCCCAAGTATACAATTTCATTTACCTGTTCCAGAAATTTCTGATTTACCCATATTTCACATTTCGTTCTCTCTTCGTCCTTTTCAAATACCAGAACCTTAGTTTTATTAGCATTCAAACGGAGACCTTTAATTTCACATTCCTCTTTCATACACGTGACTAATGCCTGCAGTTCTGCTTCTGATGGTGCAATAAGCACCGCATCATCAGCATACAGCAGAAAATTTACTTTAATGTCACCCAATTTCACACCCAAGCAGCTATTTTTCATCTTCTGTAAACAGCTGTCGAGATACAGTATGAACAGCCAGGAAGACATGACACAACCCTGTTTTACGCCCGCTTGGACGCTAAACATGGGTGACAGGTCATGCCCTACCCGCGCACACAGGCTTTACAGTCATAGTAAAGTGACTGCACAGCCCTTAACAATCGACCATCCACACCATATCCCGGCAACAGTTCCCACATTTTCTTCCCTATAACCTTATCAAATGCTTTATCCAGATCCACAAAAGCACAGAAAATCCTCTGGTTAACACTCAGAAGCTTCTCCGTGATCATGCGGAGAGAAAACTAAATCCGCATTGTGCCTCCCATAAGAATCTTTCCGATTTCTCTTGCATCCTACGTGTCAAAACCTTCGAGTAAACTTGACTTGCTAAACTGGTCAAGCTGATCGCCCGATAGCACCCGCAGTCAAAATGTGAACCTTTACCTTTATATAATGGCACAATGACCGCGGATCGCCAATCATCCGGGACATCTCCCGTCCGCGAGCACAAATTGCACAGCAGATGGAAGCTGTCCCAGACGCGAGGCCCACCGTACTTGACCATTTCAGCAGTAACACTGTCTAGTCCCGCAGCCTTACCACATTTCAAACTTCGAATCGCACGTTCAATCTCTTTCATGCTGATGACCTCAGTGTCATCGAGGTCCGTGTCTGGCGTGCCAGTCATGGCGTCACCCCCGGATCCTTCACTAAGATCATGACACGCATACATTTCTCTATAAAATTCACTCAATCGCTGCATGACGTCCGATTTTTCTGAGAGGGCGTCATTGGTTCTCGAAAGCACTTTGTTCATTCTTAAGGCTGTCGCACCACTCCGGGACCTTCCAACCTCTTTCCAGAAGAGTTTGGAGTTTTCCTTAAAGTTGTACGAAAACCTCTCATCCGCTTCTATTCTACACCTTTCACGTACTTCCTCAATCAATGTTTTCGCATAAACTTTCTACAGCTTATATCTTTCTTTCATCTTCTCTCTCATATGCTTATCGTTACTAGAGGCCAAGTAGTCTAACCATGCTTTTTTCTTCTTTTTTACAGCTTCTCTTACTTCATCATTCCACCATGCATCTCTTCTTTTACTACTACCTCTTTTTGTCGTACCACATACTTCTTCCGCTGCACTTACCATTCCATCCCTAAGGTTCTGCCATGTTCTCTCCACACATTCTTTCCTGCCATCGATGGTGTCAAGCTTTTCGGCTACCCTCGTGTGATATTTGTCCCTAGTATCCGCTTCCTGAAGCTTCCAGCTTCGGATGCGAATGACCGACTGTAGTTCTGTTACTGCCGTCCGTTAGCGCCAACCCGCGAACAAACCCCTAAATCTAGTAATTACTAGATAGTGATCCGTTCCCAGGTCAGCACCCCTGAACACTCGTGTATCCATCACCTGTTTTCGCAGTCGGTCATCCACCAGGAACAAATCAATCATACTTCTCTCATTCTTTCCTTCTCTAGTCTTCTTCTCTTGTTTGTCACAAGAAGACCCTTTTCCTTGCATACAGCCAGTATAAGCTTGCCAGCATCATTAACCCTTTTATCGCAAAACTTTCCAAGCACCGACTCGTATCCTGGTCGAGCGATACCTACCCATCCATTCAAATCACCACATACAACAGTTCTTTCGTTTCCCTTAACCAAATCTAGAACTTCTCTTACATTCACCCAAAACTCCTCCAGCTCAGCCCTGGACGACGAAGCTACCGGCGCATAAACAGCCAAAAGGAATAACTTTGTC
Organism: Parnassius apollo; assembly: GCA_907164705.1. NCBI lineage: Eukaryota > Metazoa > Arthropoda > Insecta > Lepidoptera > Papilionidae > Parnassius > Parnassius apollo. The sequence goes on along the minus strand of CAJQZP010000036.1, from coordinate 56,298 downwards.
AGTCCCAGTTTAAAGCGAACCCAGAGAAGTCTTGAGTTCACAACCTTGTATTCAGTCATAAGATCGACCAACCGGGACGACAGCAGCACCCCCACTCCCTGGCAGGCGTTCTCGCTTCCCGGGATAATTATTTGCAATTTGATTGTCAATGTTAATAATGTAGCGATATAAACCAATATTTTCGAAAAATACATTCCAATAAAAACCGGCCAAGAGCGGTTCGGGCCACGCATAGTGTAGGGTTCCGTAGTTTCCCGTCCGTCACAATAAGTGTTCCCACTTATGAGTTTGTACAAAAACAGTTGTTTCCATCCAAGTTCAAAATGATTTTCCTAGAAAGTCCTTATAAAGTTCTACTTTTCAGATTTTTTTCATATTTTCTAAACTTACGGTACAAAAGTTAGAGGGGGACACACACATTGTTTTTTACTTTTGGAGCGATTATTTCCGAAATTATTGACATTATCAAAAAATGATTTCAGTAAAACCCTATTCATTTTTAAATACTGTTACGCGCTCAAGTCAACGATACACTAGCGCCATCTAGTGTCAGGAACGAGAGCGAGGGGAGCATTGAGAAAATCATCATCACAAATCACTCAACCGACAGCGCCTAGTTTAAAACTCGAACTCTCGGTACCTTGCGCGTGTTTACTTGAACATTCTGGATATTTTGCTAATTTATATAACTAGGCGCTGCAAGATGCGAGCGGGCAGAGTTGAACTCGGCGACACAAGCGAAGCTTCGGAGCGGAATACAGTGAATTAGTGTGTTTAATTATTAGTGTTTTTAGTTTTAATTTGTGTAAAGTAAATTAAAGTGTTAATTTAGGTAATTTTATCGGCAATTTTTATTGTCACGAACCTCAAGCACGTAACAGTACCTTTCCAACAATATATCACACGTTAGGGTTGAAATTAAAAAAATCACTTCCCACTTTACATATAGGGGGGGCTACCCTAATAAAACATATTTTTCCAATTTTTATTTTACCACTTTGTCGGCGTGATTAATACACATATTGGTACCAAATTTCAGCTTTCTAGTGCTAACGGTCACAGAGATTAAGCGAGGACGGACAGACGGACAGACAGACATGGCGAAACTATAAGGGTTCCTGGTTGACTACGGAACCCTAAAAACAAAACAGGGATTAATAAGCTGAAGTGGCAATGAGTCCAACCTATAGCCGGACAATCCCGACATTCTATGGTGAAGAAAGTTTCTCTTGCAGCAGCCTTGTACCGGCAAGCAAGATGAAGGGTAGTCCCCCACTATATGGAATGTTGATCTGGTAAGAGATGCAAGAAGTTGATGAATGCAGGTGGCTTTGGACCGTGTTTTGTGGCATTTCTGTAGGTAAGATATTTTTAGCAGTAGATGCTCCGACATCCAAGGAGAATTCCAGGGAGGCTGCAAGTAGTCGTTACCAAATTGGCTACTTAGATGGTCTCATAATATACATATTTTACGCACAGATTTCGTACACAATGAAAATGTTTTGAAGACATCTGATTTCGCACTGAGTTCGCACTGGACTGGACTAAACTGTGGGACATGCTATTCCTACGTCATCATCTTCTCAGAAATGAGAGATGCTTTATTCCTAGGACATATTACAAATGAAGTTGTGAAATGAAGGAGACAAATTATATCAACATTTTTGTATACAATAAAAGACTGGTTTGCTGAAAATGGGTGATACATCACCTGTCTTAGGATAGCTTTCCTTGCATTATCTTTAACGGCTTTTACGACTGTTGAAATTTATAGTTTTATTCTAAGCTTAACTGTACATCATCATCTTTGTTGATCATTATCATCATTAACAAATATCATGTATTTCGTCCATATCACATCTATGCTGGTAGTTGTTGCAAGCACTAAGCTAGAATATTTTGACGAGTATGTTTGGAACAAATATTCCGACTAGGTAAGTGAAAATTCGACCGAGAGATCAATTGATGGATTCAACTCGGCTGGGCAGCGTTCGGGGGATTATGGCACATCTTCTCGTCAGGTATATTTCAAAATTTGTAAACAAGATTGCACAACCAGTGCGTATTGCTAGTCTCAGATCTTTAAGTCATCATTTATAGATTTGGTAATGGTCTTTTACACTGGCCGTATGAGAGAGCTAAAGGTCGCTCAGCGAGCTATTTAGAGGGCTATACTTGGGGTTTCTCTGCATGATAAACTTAGAAATTAGCTGAAGTGGCAGTGAATAATAATGAAAATACGATATAGCTCGATGAGTAACTGATGGGTGAAAGGTTCAGGTAGACAAAGTGGGGGGGGCAGCCTCCCACTATATGGAGTGACGACCTGGTAAGAAATGCTGGAAGTTTATGAATGGAGGTGGCTCAGGAGCGTGGTTTGTGGCGTTCTTATGGGGAGGTTAATGTTCAGCAGTGGACTTCTGAAGGGCTGTAGTGAATGCACAAAAATCTTCGCAAATAATATGACATTTATAGTTTAAATATTTAATGCAATAAAACGTCACACGCTTCGTTGCGCGCGTGTGCAATTTGAAATGTACACAGACCTGACAGATCTGATTTCGCGAACTACCAGTATTGGAATACACAGAATATATTTCGTTGGATTTCGAACAGATTATCATCCGCAATAACTACTATTAAATATTCCTTACATTTATGCGAATACTGCACATAAACGAAACTAGTTTTACGGATTTGATTGCGTTGTTTTAAACTTTTTTATTCCTTGCGTATGGGGTGCTTTACAGCAGCCATGGTGACGGGGATAACTGAGGTTTTTGACGACGTTATAGTGAGCTTGGCTACCGTATGCTTTTGAGTATTATAGATATTATAGACACTGTAATCTTATATATAAGCTCAATACTGTAATATTCATCATCATTATTCACCTTATCTTAAGCTCTCAAAGACGCAGTGTCATTCTTTACTTTTTGTAAATACTATGAGAGTATATTTACTATTTTAAGCCCGAAAATACCACGTGTGGTTAACGTCAACAACGACGAGCGCGTTAATTAAAATTTTTACCGTTATTTCATTCTATATTCGGTACTAGGAATGTCTCGCATATCGTGCTAGCTTCCAGGTCCGGAACAATTATTTATCGGTCATGCAGTGCTACCACTTAACACTTTGTACTACAACCATTTTATTTTACAAATTAAAAATATTTATACTTCGATTGGTAACAAATAATTTAATTTGATATGATTCTTTTTGTTGTATGTTTATCTATCAATATCATTACATACTTGTCAATTGTGTCCCAATTATAATCATTATTATTTTTGATATAATAGCTTCAGAGTTTCCTTTTATAGAATAAGTGAGACAAACAAGCACCCGGCGACATGGATTGAAAGTGGATGAATTCGCCCATAGACATCTACATTTATCCTCGATTGAGTCTCAAAATGGATACGCGCTTAATGCTCAGGACTAAGATGGAATGCTCCATTTCCAGTAAAAAGGTCTCCGGATCTTTATACATACATTACGGTAGGTATAAATAGCAGCATTAAGCCGACATTTATACCTGCAGCCTGTGGTGTGAATTTGCAGAGAATTTACAAGAAAAGAACAAGAAAAGAGTGACAAAGAAAACTTATGTTGCAGAAGTGGACGGCAGAGTCGGAAAGGGACGTCCTAGTCGTAAGTTTATCGACCAAATTTGCGATATATTGAAAATGGGCCAAATTAGGAGTACCTTTAACCGACGAGCATGTATGCGTAGGTATATGGATGTGGAGGAGGCGAGAGAGGTGTTTCAGGATCGATTCAAATGGTAGTCTGTAGTCTCAGCCTACCCGTCTGCGTGACAGGCGTGAGTGTTATTATCTACAATTGTTAATATTTAAGTGTCCAATGATATTTATGGTGTGTTGCAATAAATGTTTCTTTGTTTCTTTTTTTATTTCTTCCTTTTTTCTTTCATAAACACTTCTGGTTTTGCAGACTTTCATGAGCGACGATGATTACATATAATTATGAGCCTTAAGACTGTTTGCCTCCTGTTATAAGCAAAATCGACTTTACTCGTTTAGTGAAAATACGTCAGTAAATCTGTTTATTTCAACTGTTAACATCAAAATATCCTACAGTGCACACAGTTTCTTTAACAGAGTGGAAAGGCAATTTGGTGTTTCCATTTCGAACATGAAAACCGCTGTGTAACCACTAACAAGCAGTTTTGAGCCTGTTTCTAGTTGTCTAGCATGCTGAAAAGCTACAAACTAAACGGTTTATTTTAAATAATTTAATTTTGCTTTGCTCTAAAATAACTTTCACTATTAGTAAGTTAACCGATTTTGCAGATTTATTTTATCGTTACAGAAGACTAACAGTGATTTATATAAAGTTCTGACCCGGTTATGTTTGAATTCAATTTATATTTCTTTAACTAGTCAATTATACACGATTCGTTCAATTATACGAATTATACACGACAGTTTTACTATCAAAACAGCCTGAAACGGTGTTAGTGCCGTCATGCGAACAGAAATATTACATTGTTTAAATATGAAAACAGATTCAATTGGTGCGACGTTTCTGATCACCCTGTTTTTGCCATCCTGACATTACAGTTAAAGCAAAGGATTTGATTATGTAACGGGGATCTAACCCGGGACTACATGATCAGCAGTCCCACTTATGTCCACCAGACCAAAAAGGCAGTCACAGTCTATAATATATATACGGTCAATAAAACAATGTTCTTAAATTTCAATTTTGACACCGAAAGTGATTTGTAGCAAATTGTGTCAAATTGAATGATTATGTCAATATTTACGTGTCAATTAAAAAAAAAAGACTTAACATACGCTACGTATTAGGTCTATCAATAATTATGCAGATTTTGTTAGTACATTTTGTACCGCTGAATTCCTATGTAGTATTATGATTAAGTTAAATTGAGTCTTAGCAGGCAGGGCAGTTGAAGGAGGGCGGAAATTAATATATTTTTTTGTGATTTAGTGGCGTCGTGCCTGATTATCTTAATGATTTGGTCTGTACATTATACGTTATTACGTGAACAGTCAAAGCACTAAATTTTTAAATGAAGTGTTTCCTCCAAACTAAGATTTTCTTTGAAACGTTTCATTTAGGATTTTAGGATTTTTTTAGTTAAGGCAATAATTTGAAGGCCAAACAAATACTCGTTCCGTTCGGGATTCCAACGCGCGGCCCTAAGCGCCACAACTCATTACTCGGCCGCTGCGTCATGGAGTTGTTTTTGTTGAATAGATACTTACAAAATTATTGTCAATATCTCAATGATCGATTGGTGGCAAAGTGTGAGTATCCATCATCGATATTTGTCACGTGGTTGTGGTAATAGGAGACTGAAAAAAGGCCGAAAGATCTTATTGCCTCGTCATCATCATTATAATTTTCGTCTGTCACAATTCTACTGCTGAACATAAGCTTCCCCGCCGCTCGCAAACTTTTCTTCTCCATCGGCCGTCGGGTCACCGAGCTATATGGCTGGCCTATTGAGCATACTGATCCGTTAGGCTTTTCCCGTACCTCTGGTTTTACTGCAGCTGAAATTAATTGCTTCACTTAGAATTATATCACGCAGAAAAACTGCGAGCATAACTTTTTCCATTGATGATAATGTTGGATGACGTTTATTAGCAGCGTACCTATAGCGTACAAAGTATTTAGTACTGCTATCGCCGATTCGCATATATGCGTAGTAGACCCACGCAGCAAATATATTCAGGACTTAGCACCAACCGGTCTGCTTGACCATACTCCACGGAATGCCAGCGTGAAACAGCAGTTTAATGGTGCTGTGTTACGTGTGTTGAACGCAGAGAACCAAAGACCATTTTTTTTTTCTTCTGAAAACGAGGCATTCCATCTTAACACTTAGTGACAACGCGTCTGCATTCTGATTTTTAATCTAGAATAGGTGTAGATGATGATAAGAAGTGTCTATGGGCTATTAAATAAAATTTCCATCGGATTGTGCAATCGTATGTCGTTTGTCACGTTTATTCTATATTCAACAAAATATGTATTCCTGTTCATTTCACCGAGTTCTATGGTAACTTCTTTACAATGCAGTCTACACACCTTTGGAAATCTAGATAACATCAAATCCATCCATCCATCCAAACCATCAACCAAACCAAACCATCAAAAAGCAGAAAAAATAAAGAGCAGCATTAAGCTGCTATTTTACACCGGGATTCTGTGAGAGCGTAGTCCTTCCTCGGTCTAGCCGACCCATTCATGCTACAACCATAGTATAGCTGCAGCGTGACTCTACCACGTGCAAAAAACCAGTGGAGAAAGTAGAAAATTACTTTCAATTAGAATTATTTAGAATCTATATTATATTCTATTCTATTCTAATACTCATTGAATAAAACGATACGTATATATTAACGATTATCACTAATTAACAGGGGTTATGACAGAATCATCAGCGCTGTAGGTTACCCTGCAGCATTACGCTTACTTTTTCACTGGCTCGATACACACCCCATCACTAGTAATATTAATCTACTAACTTTTAACTGTTTATTGTTTTATTTTTGTGTTGTGTACAGTTCCAATGAATAAAGGCCTTTCTTTATTAATACAATATGATGTCATTACTTAAATTATTGCACAGAAAAAGTGATCTCGATTATGAGGTTAAGATAATGTAAGGGTAAATATTAAGTGTCTTACGCGAATATTTATTAATTAATTCTTTATTTCATTGCTTACTATATAATAATTCAAGGCGAAATTAATGCCTTGAGGTATTCTATATCAGTCAATCCATAGAGTGGTGAGAATTTGAAGTAAGTGTTGCAATATAAAACAAAGTCGATAATTAACTACGTCCTATATAAATTTTGCATTAATGCATAATGCATTAATAACACAAAAACTATACAAATATCTTCTATTTATACATAAATGTGCATACAAATATGCAATCAATATACATACATAAATAGTACAAATACATAATTGTGAATATATTGGTCTGTTACTCATATAAGTGACATGGATGATTCATGCAAGAAACGTGGTCTTTAATAGATGATTATGCAGCAACTTTGAAAAGGGAAACTTATTGGGAGCTTTTTGATGTTATCTAGATTTCCAAAGGTGTGTAGTCTGCATTGTAAAGAAGTTACCATAGAACTCGGTGAAATGAACAGGAATACATATTTTGTTGAATATAGAATAAACTTGATAAACGACATACGATTGCACAATCCCATGGAAATTGGATTTAATAGCCCATAGACACTTCTTATCGTCATCTACACCTATTCTCGATTAAAAATCAGAATGCAGATGCGTTGTCACTAAGTGCTAAGATGGAATGCCTCGTTTTCAGAAGAAAAAAAATGCTCTTTGGTTCTCTGCGCTCAACACACGTAACACAGCACCATTAAACTGCTGTTTCACGCTGGCATTCCGTGGAGTATGGTCAAGCAGACCGGTTGGTGCTAAGTCATGAATATATTTGCTGCGTGGGTCTACTTTTAGAGACTACGCGGATCTACTTTTAGAGACCAATGAAATTGTTAATTGCAATTTTAAGTGCTGATTTACCACGTGCTCGGCGGTGAAGGAAAACATCGTGAGGAAACCTGCATGTCTGAGAAATGAGAAAAAAATATTATTTCGAAGACATGTGAAGTTCGCCAACACGCATTGGGGCAGCGCAGCGGACTATTCCTTGCCCTAAAACCCTCTCAGAAATGAGGGGAGGCAGTGGGACGTATATAGGCTGTAACATTACATTACATTACGTGATGGACAGGGGGCTCTCCTACTGCAGGGTGAATATAAAGTAACGCTTGCCACGTGCGTTGACGTCCGCAATACTTTGATACTGCTTGCCAGCGCCGTTCTGCATATAATATATGCCTGACGTAGACTAGGTAATAACGCGTAACGCCATCTGTCGGAAGCTACGCGATATTTGTGTCAATTTTATGGTCGCTTCTTACGTCACCCTAGGGACTAAATGGGCTGATGGATTCTTTTACGTCGCCCCACGTTTCCATATTCATTCCATTTGTGATTTTAGCCTTTTTAATGTACCTTTCTATGTTCAACACAAATCACATATGTTTAAGGTAATACGCGTAAGTTATTAAATCAGACAAGATGAAATTAATTTCCGTTGCTCTCTATTTTTTTTTCCTCTGAGAATATCAACACGCTCACTCTGGCAACGAAGCTTAGCGATCAGTGAGCATACTAACTTAATTAAGATCTCGTTCTTCAACTTGAAGTGCGTATTAGCGGAGTTCGTATGCCCTTGAATTTTTTTCCTCTGACATGCAAGTTTTCTCATGATCTTATTCTTTACCGACGAGAACCTGGTGAATCAGCATTTCAAATTGCAATTGACAATTTTCAGTTATACTGTCGAGTATTGAATCCAAGTCTAGTGAAGTCGCAGGTAGCGAGCGTTGAGCACATTGGCTCTAAATAAGTTATATATCCTCATTATATTTTCTTTGCAAATTATAGAAAGGAATAAACTACTACGAAAACAACGATTGCTTGTGATCGATTAATTATTTGTTATATCTTAAATACAGCACCTTAAAAATTACCAAAGTGTATTTCAAGAAATTGATTACGAATCTGGCATATGTAACAACAAAAACTTCATAATAACACCTTATATAATATGTATGTATTGCACTATAATAAAATTTATCAAAAGTTTAAAGCTGAACACAGACCTTCTCCATAGAGAGTCTCATATATGTCCATGGAGCGATATTTAACATAGTGGACACTATTGGAAGGTGGGTTGATTGTATTTTTTTAATAGTTTTTTGTTACGAGGTTATAATACAGGGAAGTGGATTCTCTTACGCTGACACCACACGGTATATTGAAATAGGATACAAAGATACGCAGGTAAATTATTCTACTCTTTACGACCAGAGAGCATATAAAGAACTTCATTTACGCATGAATAACTACAAAGCAAACCTTTCCCATTCATCTCCTTTTAATGTCCTAACTGAAAATATGTAATGCAAACAAGTAAATCTTTTGCTGAATAACTTACTTAACTTCAACAGCCTAAGTATTTAGGCTGTGGAAAATATAACTCCAATCAAGAAGTACCGACTTTGTTATATGGCAGCGAAACCTGGGTATGCCAGAAGAAGCATAAAAGCAAGTTGAATGCAGTGGAGATTGCTATTATAACATTTTTCTTTTCTTCTTATTTGTATTTAAAATATTAATGTTTATAAACGTTTTATAAATATGTTTATATGTTTTACAAAAATATATCCGTTGATGAAACTAAATGACTAAAATATTGTTTTATTATCGTAAAAATTTTATTAAAATCGTTTTGATACATGTTTAAAAGAAGTATGCGGAGAGCCGTTTGTAATCAAACAATCCATTTGCTGATTTATTTTAATTGAAGAAACTCCATGACTATTGATAATAAAAATAAAAACTACAAAATGAAATTCTGTTTATATATTAATATTAAATCTAAATCGTTGAAAGTGCAATTTTAGCCCGTGCACTTGCATCAAAGTTCTTACTCACTGCCAATGCACTGCAAGGTGAAGACTGCTGGCGCTCTCGTTCATGAACTTGCACCTTAAATGCATTCCATATGTTATTGCTTCGTCCAGGTGAGTCAGTCATTAATTAAGTTTAGGGCGCCTCCTTCCGTTATCGAAAATAATATATATGTTCCCTACGCACACAAATATTAATTAATGTATTTTAAAAGACTACCTGAAAGAGGAAAGTTCTCCCTTTCCCCCATATGTTTGTTTCAGCCGCTTTCTCAGACACTACATAACTAATTTGACGATTCTTTCACTGTTTATCTATAAACCGCATTGAAAATGTATATTCAATAATAAAGCTATACTTATTTATTTTAAATATAACCTTTAGAAGCAGCTGAGATTAAAAACATAAAAAAAGTAAATTAAAATAAAAACAGTAATTTTTTTAAACATGGTGCTTATAAATTAATGTTTTACCAGATGTGACAGATGATTATACGTGGTAGAGCCATGCTGCAGTTATATTAGAAGTATAGTTGTAGCACGAATGGGTCGGCTCGACCGGGGAAGAACCACGCTCTCACAGAATACCAGCGTAAAATAGTAGCTTAATGCTGCTGTGTTTCGTATGGTGAGTGTAGAGAACCGGGGACCCTTTTTACTGGAAACGAGGCATTCCATCTTAGTCCTCAAGGGTGATAACGCATCTGGATTTTGATACGTAATCGAGGATAGATGCAGATGTCTATGGGCCACAGCAACCACTTACCTTCAGCTGTCAGGTGGACTGTGTGCTCGTTTGTCACCCTATCCTATAATAAAATGAATGAAAATGCGTCAGAAATATCACATGGCATGCTCTGCTTGCTTTACAAGGGACTGCAAAATGCCAGTATGCAAACTCTGTGACTTTAAGTGTAGGCTGTTTAATTTAAAAAAATCGCTATTTTCAGTAATTAATTTGAGTAAATTACATACAAAAAATTTAACATAACCATTATCATAAGGAACGCCACAAAGCACAGCCTTGAACCCCGTCAACCATCGGCATCCTGCATCTCTTACTAGATCGTCACTTTTACCGGTATGGGGCTGCAATTTTAGAACATTTCTTTCCATCAGTTGTCCGTCAAGAGCTTTCCAGGTTCACTTGTGATGTGATTGTTACACATTTTTGATACGTCTACAATCTCACCTTACTCCTTCATCTTTTTGCTTCTGTATTATCGTGAGTTGGTAATAAACTAGGGGAACAGATTGGCACTATAATAACTCCTGCGCAATTGACAGCTGTCACTGTATTCGATTCGAAACGACTAAAAACACCAAAATCTTGGAATTTTACAGCTGATTTTAGACGGCAAGAAATATAAAGAGACATAATTAGAAGCAGCATGCTTCATTGATGTACATATTATGATGTAAAAATACCTCATTTATTAAATATAGCTAAGCGCGCCCTGAGTTATATGTCGCGACTTTTTTCAAGACTGACCTGGTTTACATCGGTAAATTAATTAAATTTAAACACGCGAGGTAATGTTTTAATTATTTGCAAACTAATATTTGTAGCACTGTTCAATGTTCATTGATGGTATTGGATATTATTTTTGAAATAGAAATTAAAGTAATTCCTTAGTTTTTTATTCAATCCTGTCGTTCGTTACTGTTAAATCCTCTTAAAGTTTACAGCTAAACATAAGGGAATATTTTCCACAGTTACACGCTTGGAAAGCAAGTTGGCAACCAGTCTTTTTTTTTAATATTTAGTCGTAATTTGGAAGACGCTGCTGATGGGCAGCTGATTTGTTTCTCTCTGTCACCTCTTACGACCTCCACGGGATGATGTGGGGTAGTGACCCGTTTTACTCATCCGCAATACAAATTATAGCCTGTTTTGATTGAAAGGTGCTTTGTGACTCTTTAGTTTAAATTCCTTAGATGTTTTATTAATTGCACGCACAGAAATTTGCAGAGAAGCGACAAAGAGGCTTTCCGTTTGGGTTGTTGCCATTTTCTCCTCGAGTTCTTTCTGCGAAGTACATCTTCGAGAGAGAGAGAGAGAGAGAGAGAGATAGAGAGAGAGAGAGTGGCATCTGTTTCTATAGTATAAAATTATAATTTAATGCTGGAATAACGCAGTATAATATTCCTTTCTTGTCTGTATTTTTCTACAAATTAGTTAATGTCTTATCATTATTAGATTTCGTCACATATTTTGAGTAAATTTGTTTAACGCTACTCACGATGCCCAATAAATAAATGAGGTGTTTAACTTGCCAATGGTCATTTTCTGATAATCAATTATAGATAAAATTATTGTTTATCGAAGAAAATCACGCAAGTTTATAATTCTCTACCTATTTAATTCCCTAGTTTTGATATCGCCACAGAATAGATATTATTAGTACTACATACAAAAGGTACAGTTCTTTGATGCTGGCTGCTTGCCGACGCTTAATTGCCTACATAATTATTATTAATAAGATAAATCAGGCTCGCAAGCTAAATAAAACTTTATCGCTGCGCGAGAGTGTCCGTATTATTTTGCATCTTTTCCCCTTCCTACCTTACGGCGGACTTTCCGCTGTTACTAAGGGATTTCAATAAAGAGTAACAAAATACTAATTAACTACCTCTTGTATTTAAAATATTTTAAGTTATTATAACTTACAATATTTTTAATACAAGAGAGTATAGGTATGTAAATAGATACTTGGATAGTGAAGGAAATTTCAACTAAATTATGTAATAAAGTTCGTGGGTGTTGGATAAGTTATTACTTAATTCTTATTTGCTATAAGGACCTATTTAACAATAAAAATTAAATAAGTTCACGTTTCATAGCTCCCTACCCAAATACTTCGGTAACTTAAAAAATGATATATGTGAAACATTTTTTGATCATTTAGCGTCTTTCGACGCAACAATTATAGTAGTAACGACGTTATGCCATTATAATTTACCAAATAGATAGGTAGACAGGCGCTTCTTAGTCGCTTATTAGCTTCTATTCTTAACGATCTTCCAGAAACAATTAAGAATGAATTGACTGAAACTAACTTAAAATATAAATATAAACATCATATACTAAACAACCTAAATTAAGTCTTCGAATTTTCCAATTACCTCAGTAAAACTTAAAAAAAAAAAACATACACACACACAAAATTAATTGTTAACTAATTATTAAAAATAAATAAATTGCTATAGAAATCAGCCTGTATATGAAGTGCACACTCATCGCGGTAAAATAATGAAACCTGTTTGTTATCATATAGCTAATACAATTTAGAATGGCTAATTAAATGTTGAATATTATAAGAATGTGTTTTTGTAAAGTAAGATATGTACTTAGTTGTTATAAAAAATAATATATTAATAAGTGTAGACGTCTGCCAGCACCAATACAAACCGTTTTGCGGTTTAATGGTTCTGTATAGTAACTACGTACTATGGTAATATGTTTTATGTATAATATATATATATAACACACAGGTGGCAAGAGTGACAGAGGCCTGATATCGCTTCTATCTTGACATGTTGAAAACATGTGTCAGCGTAACTGCTGCGGAGAATTCATGAAAACATTGAGAATCATCGACCTTTTTATACATGAACTTCCTCCGTGTATTCTTGATCAATTTTCCAATTACTTTATAAATGTTATTTACCTTTATTTGTATAACATTTTCATCTTGTATTTCCATTAGTTGTCATATTTTGAATATTTTAACAAAGTTTTTAATGAATTTATTGATTTTTAAGACAATATTAAGCCTTTATTTTACTTTGATACTTAATGACTGAAATGTATTTGTTTTAGTTTATGCTTATTAATGTATTTTTATTGTTTAATATATTTTATCAGATTTCCCACATAAAATTCAACATCTCCGGTGACAATTGAAGTCTCTTACGAGATACAATATAAATTTAGCTGGAAAGGATTAGTTAATAGCTCTACGCAAGTACATATATATTTTTATTATTTTATTTATATTTTTTAACAACACGCAAATAGTTTTACTGAAACAATGAGTTTTATCTGTTTCTATTACTGACTATAACCGTTTGATAAATTTTCTTTTTTACTAAACTCAATCTTTAGTCACACATTTACTCACTGCAATACGAAAAAAATTATTTTTACCTAAAACTGCAGGTATTGCGGATAATTGCCTCGATAATTTCGCGCGCAATCATTATGCAATTTTATTTAATTAATGTACTAAAACTTCTGCAGTCCTCATCAAACTACACAATTTGATTCAATTATGAAATGGAAATAGCGTGTCCGCTCTATATGTGTGGTAAATGTTTTGCGTGCTTCAACTTGTTGGAACGAAGTTTTATTATTTTATTATGATTGTGTACAACTTATACACGTCAATATGTAGTAATGGTAAACACTTTCAAAGGTAACTAAAATAAGTAAAAGAATAGGCTAAAAGTCCCACGGCTGGACATAATCTTAGTGTCAATTCTCAAAGGCCTTCTGGCATTAAAGAAATTATCAGCGAAATCTTTGAGCTGACCACGAATAAAACTCTTATTTAAGCTAGTTCTCCAGTAACCTTCTAGCCTTCGAGTAATATTCTCTTGTTTCATCAAATCAAAACAATATAAGTGCAACCGCACGTGAGCGAAACACGATACTGCATTGTTTTAAACTTCTATTGATCGCTTCAGTCTCGATGTCAGTAATAAGATGAAACTTGTTCCATTTAATAACATGTTAACAAATCCATCAATATGACTTGTGGTATGTTTTAAGGACTAAATGTTAATAAAATTAATCGTTTAATAATCTTAGTTATTAATGTATTGGAGTTATAAATCAGGTCGACTTTGCGGCACTGTCAAAAGTGGATGACTGAGAAAGTCCTCGGACTGTGTTTATAAGTGATAAAGAAATTTATAATTTGCTTTATGCATATGTAAGTTCATTATCGCCTAACAAATGTGCGCACCAATGGTCAAGTGATGAACATATAGGTTTCCCCACAGATTGCTTTATTGGATTTCATCGCCTTTAATATTTTTAATAGCCGACTCTTCGGGTGTTTCCAGCACCCATGGTCATGAGGGAGGTGACTGTTGTCCCGATGTCATTGTTAAAATAAAATAAATTAATTGCGATAAAATTTGTAAAAGCAGTTTTAATCAATGTGTAGTGTTCGCGTATATAAAAGAAATCATTAACACAGAACAAATTAGAAATAGCTTGGTAGCGATCGTCTTGCCAGGGGTTATTATCTTCCATAAATTTCTTAATATTTTATTAACCCTTTTTATGCAAACTTAGTTTAAATATCAATCTCAATCAAAGTTTAAATATCTTTTCTCTGAGCTGTAACTGTTCTATTTCGTATTTCACGATAATTCTTGAAACAAGAAATAGAAAGGAGCTTTCAACAAAAAGAGCCCTTTAGTGTCAATGCATTGCTCAAGAAGAAAGTAACATTTACCAAATACGAGGTTCATTAGTATTTACAGTAATTTTCGCAAATTTGCAAAACTTGCAAGTTTATTTTTTCAGGTTATCCTCACACTAAGGCATTCTCCTGTATCGTAGTTAAAGTGTACAAACATAATTTTTACAAGGACAAACATCCAGACCTGAAACAATTATTTGTAGGCAATACAAATACTTGTTTCGTGCGGGATTCGAAACCGTGGTCTTTAGATTCGCTCCTCACTACTAAGCAACAGCATAACCGAGTCGTCAGGTTATAAATTAAAAAAGTTAACACACTCGTAGTTAAACTACTCGCTACCCTGCTGGATGCCACCGAGCGCCTGCGCCTGCTGCGGTTATCATCTTTCAACATATACCATTTTCCACGAAACACGTATTGCTACACGGAAATATTGGATTTAATAAATACGATATACTGATTTCATATTTTATTTCCATTTTTTTTTCAGAATAAGGATGACAAACGAGCACACAGTCCACCTGATGGTAAGTGGATGCTGTGGCCTATAGAAATCTACATTTATCCTTACTTAAGATTCAAAATGCAGATGCGTTGTCATCCCTGAGGACTAAGATGAAATGCCTCATTTCCAGTAAAAAAGTCTCCGAATCTCTACACTTACCGTACGAAACACAGCATTATTAAGCTGCTATTTTACGCTGGTGTTCTGTGAGAGCGTGGTCCTTCCCCGGTTGAGCCGATCCACTGGTGCTACAATAATAACATAGCTGGAGCGTGGCTCTATCACTTATATATTTCATAAAGTAGTACTGAAGTGTAGCTCTTTCTGCTACATTCGCTCGATCACTAGACGATCAAAGCCTCCCCGTCACCACTAATCCCAGCTCCACTATTAGTGTAGTGGTGTTAGGAGCAGTGATGCTGGGTTAAAAGTGACCGGAATAACACATTGA
This sequence comes from Parnassius apollo, assembly GCA_907164705.1. Taxonomy (NCBI): domain Eukaryota; kingdom Metazoa; phylum Arthropoda; class Insecta; order Lepidoptera; family Papilionidae; genus Parnassius; species Parnassius apollo. The sequence continues at coordinate 40,374 of CAJQZP010000036.1, read as the reverse complement.
GGGATGCCGGAAGGTGCTCTTTAGACTATTAGCTATTTAATTTTTGACATCTTTAATATAATGCATTTCCGCAAAGTAACCCCTGATTCCATTAGTTATACTGGAAGATTGTTAAGTCAACAGACGTTATAGGATATTCCACTTCAGAATCTGCAATACAGGTTAGCTAAAAATATTTTGACAATGAACACAAAATAACAATTTTAGCAAACAAAAATATTCTTTATTTCGGGATTCGTATCCAGGGCTTACGACTTACCAGCTACACTGTGTCACGCGATTGTCAACTTATAATCGGATAAAGAGTAGTTAGGTAGCCCCAGGGGGCGTTTGTTTCTTGTACCATAATTGAATAAAATTATTTGGTGTGGCTCAGCTACGAGTACCAACTTTTATATCAACAAATTTTTATTTGAAATGAGCCCCTAATGATATTTCATTCAGTAGATTCGGATTCACAACTACTCAGGCTTTATTATTATGTTACGACTTTCAAATGTAACAGAATTGTTACAAAATTTATTCGTATTTCGACAAATTCAAGTAATTATAGTATGAAATTGGCCTTTAATGACGTTTCATACAGGACATTCAGAATCGCAACTCGTCATCTTAATAATTATGATTGTTTTAATTTTGGTTTAAAGAAATTTATTTCTCATAAGAATATACAGTGGTTCACTTATAATGAGATACAAAGTAATTATTATACTAAAGTAAAATTAGTAGTCGAAATAAAAAGAAATCTAGTGCTGGAAGTGTTATAGTTTAAGCTTATTTACCTTTGAGGTTACACATATTCAAAAACGATGGCATTGTACGTACATATTATCTAAGTTTACTTTTAAACTATTTCATGTTATTGCAATTTTTCATGTCATCTGGTAGTTTATTGAACAGCTGTGCTCCCTCAAACAACAGCATCTTTTTGCTATAATTAATTCATGCAGTTATTAATTGTAGTTTATTTTTACTTCTTAAGTTGTGTGTTGTTGTTTTTTTATGTAACTGTATGTTTGACTGAATAGAATTAATGGTAATATTTTTCATTAAGCTACAAGTGCAATAAGTATAGTAGTGTAAGATTTATTAAATTAGTTTTTTCGTATAGTACTTTCGTTGGAATTAGACAATGATAGTGGAATAATGTTTTGATAATTTTATTTTGTGTCCTTTGAAGTGGATTTAGATTTGTTTTAGCGGCTGATCCCCATATCTCAATTAGATTCGATATGTGATTTAACTGAAGAGTTGTATGTAATTGTACGTACCTTATCCGGAATACAGTTTGCGACTTTACGTAATGCACTTAGTAATGACGTCAGTCTTGATTTGACGTGATCAATATGCATTCTCCAAGAGAGCTTATCATCTATCAATAGACCTTGATATTTTTCCAGACTTGAAAGTTTTATTATTTTATCTTCAATAGCAAGATGTGCAAACTCTGGTAAAGGTTTATTCTTTGTAGAAAATATTATAAAAGGTGTTTTTGACATATTAATTGTTGACAGGTTATATTTTAACCATTCTCTGAGTAAGTCAAGTTCTTTTTGAGCATAGGTTATAATGTTGTGAATAGATTTATCGAAATAGAAGAGACATGTTTCGTCGGCATATAATGTTAGGTGGCTTAGGCTCTTAATATTATGTAGTATAAAACGTTAAGAAACAGCACCGAGACCTTATTCTCATAGATTATTGCCAATTAGGTACTCTTGAGCAGTATAATTACACTTAAACAATTTTTGCTTAAAAAAAATTTTACTTTTTGATAGGTCATGCATATTTTTGGGGCTGTGTTTTAAAAGCGTATACATTCCCCTATAGAAGAATTACTTACTCTTTGGAGTCGAGTAATTGATGTAACTAGCTTGTGCCTGTTCCATTTGTAATTAAATATTTTTTTGCGTACATACATAATTCTTTCGAAAATGTATTGTGAGGCCAAAATGATCAAATATATTTATTTACATTTTCTCTAAAGGACTCCTTCAGACTTAGGTCATAAATTGCTCTCTTATACAAAACAAAATAAGTTTCAGTGTCCCTCACCTTACTCCACAACAAGATTCCGTATGACATTATGCTATAGAACTTACTAAAATAAACTTGTCTAAGTGTTATAATACATGAAAGATCTTTAATCTTTTGACAGCATATGCTTCAGAACTCTTGGCTAGCTAGTTTTGATGTATGGGAGTCCTATTAAAGCTTCGCGTCAACTGTAATTTCGATAAAAACGGTAGAGTCAACAAGTCACAGCCCTTCACTACTTAAAGCACACTGGTATTCGCCTGTTTAAAAATCGGTGTTTGTAAGTTTTATAAATTCCATGTTGCCATGCTTTTACTACGTAGTTTATAACAAATTAATGTCGGAAACAGAATTAAAAAAAATAAACGTCAGGTCTGTATTTCTTGGGAGGAAGGGGGCGTTTTGTTAAATACTATATAATTATGCAGACTTATGTGTAACATATTACCTGAGAGTCTATCCACTCCCTGTGAGCTCTGTGATTAACCTTAGCCGTTAACGGATACAAATCTACAATTTCGTCAAATATCCTCCTATCTACTCAGTTTCGAGAGCGCTGTACATATGACAAATATTACCTTTATTTATGAACTTGATCGCGACTATGTCAACCGTTACAATTTTATCGTCTGTGTTAAATAATGTCGCGCACATATATTATCTTACCTTTTACTTAATGACTGTAGGACTCAATTGTTGTGACGGAATCTTTCTTATAAATGTTAATTAAACAACACATGTCTTCGTATAATATGTTAATAAAGACTCCGTTAAAAATTTACGCCATATTTTAATTAGGTTATAGAGGGTATGTAGGTACATGGATTGCGATTTGATTCTGGTTTGGAGTTTGTATTGAAATGATATCTTCACCATCCCGTTTTTATTTATATTATCAGTTAATGTAAACAAAATGTCATAGCATCCCCGTTTGCAGTAGCCATGGGAATTCAAAGAATGATTGTCAAATATTTTGTATATTTGATTAATTCCATAAGGGTTTTAAAAATTTCATGGAATTTAAACTGGTTGATATGCTAGTTGGACCAAAAAATCATTGTGATAATAATATTAAAATTGTGAAAAAATATTGGCGAGAGTTAAAGTAATAACAATAGTTAAGTTAAAACAAGTAGTGGTTTATCTATCTACATAAAATACAGAGTTAGTTTCTACCTATGTCTGTTATAGATTTTGAAACCATCCAACCAATTTTGACAAAAAAAATGTGTGTGTTTGAATGGGTCCATAGATGGTATATATTTACATTTGGACCCAGTAGATGGCGCTGTTGTCGGGATCCAGAAAGCAAACATGCGAAGCCAATCCTCAATTCCTCGTATCGTATCGTCAATAAAAGTTACAAAAGTTTATCGCGGTTTGAGTCACATTTTCCCTTTTTTGTAATAAAACATCAGAATGTATCGAATTTCTTCGTTAGATTCACTCATATTGGTGGACGGAAAAACAATTGAATAATGGCAAATATATGAAAATAAAATAAGAAAAAACTATTTTCACGACTTTATAAGCTTGTTACTTCACGGAGATCCCAGATAAAAGTGAATTATATTCCTTGGTTTTCACAGAAAGATCATAAAAAAAAAAACATTAAAATTGAGTATAGTCTTCGAAGAACTAAAAGGAACGAAGTAATTTTCATTTTTGAATTTTCTGTGAAATCTTTATTTTTTTATACACTGTCTAAGCACTGTTCTCGAGCTTATTATGAGGAGGTTATTTTATTTTTTGGTATTTTCATGTTAGCTTTTATTTTTACCAAGAGTTTTATCTTATTGCATACAATATCTTCTCTTAACTACTGCAAAATAGATAAAAGTTTGCATCTTTACCAAATTTCCTAAGCATAATAATAATCGCACGTTTCGAGCTATGTTTTATCTTTATACTAACAGACGTTTAGTTTTACGAGGCTGCAGTACGTTGAAGTTCGGCTGCAACTGATTGCATGTTCACAGTCACGAGTCAGTTGGCATGTTTAGATTGGAATATCCAACATTTTGTACGCTGCTTTACATATTGATCAAATATTATGCTCTTATTATTAGATTAAAACTGGATCACATTCTATGTTTCTTTTTATTATACGTGTATCACAGCAAATACTATATAGAAACCTTACAAACAAAACAAAAATAACACACTGCTAAACAAAGTTAGCATAGACAAAAAAATAGAAATGTTCGATATAAAACTAATAAACCAAGACCACATTTTCAAGAGTGAGATTAGTCATATGCCAGCCAATTTCGCGACTCAGTGGCATTTTACACACGCGCGTTTCTATTATCATCATCATCATTACAGCCCTTAACAAGTCCACTGCTGAACATAGGCCTCCCCCAAGGTATGTCACAAAGCACGGTCCTGAGCCACCTGCATCCATCGACTTCCTGCATATCTTACCAGGTCGTCACTCCATCTAGTGGGGGGTCGCCCTACACTTCGTCTACCGGTACAAGGCTGCCACTCGAGAAACTTTTTTCCCCATCGGTTATCGGTTTTTCGAGCTATGTGGCCGGCCCATTGCCACTTCAGCTTACTAATCCGTTGGGCTATGTCAGTCACTCTGGTTCTACTGCGGATATCCTCATTTCTAAGTTTATCACGCAGAGAAACTCCGAGCATAGCCCTCTTCATAGCTCGCTGAGCGACCTTGAGCGTCCTCATACGGCCAGCAGTGAAGGACCACGTCTCAGATCCATAAGTCATCACTGGCAACACGCACTGATTGTACAACTTAGTATTCAAGTTTTGAAGTATACATGACGAGAAGATGCGTTGTAATTTCTCGAACGCTGCCCAGCCAAGTTGAAACCGTAGATTGACCTCTCGGTCGAAGTTGGACTTAACTAGCCGGACTATTTGTCCCAGGTAAACGTACTCGTCAACAACTTCGAGCTTAGTGCTCCCAACAACTACCGGCATAGGTGTGACATGGAGATTAAACATGATATTTGTTTTGTCCATGTTCATCTTAAGACCTATCCGTTGGGACGCACTATTGAGATCATTGAGCATAGTGCTAAGGTCCTCCAGCGATTCTGCCATACGGACTATATCGTCGGCAAATCGAAGGTGGGTGATTTACTCGCCATTGATGTTAATACCGTATACTTTCCAGTCCAGTAGCTTGAAAACGTCTTCCAATGCAGCGGTGAAGAGTTTCGATGAAATAACATCACCCTGTCTTACACCTCTCTGCAGTTGGATAGGTTTCGTACTCTGGTTCTGTACTCGGATAGCCATCGTAGCCCTACTGTACAAACACTTCAGCACTTCGATATACCGACAGTCAACTTGGCACCGCTGAAGAGACTGTAGCACCGCCCAAATTTTGACGGAATCAAAGGTTTTCTCATAGTCCACATATGCCAGGCAAAGTGGCAGTTTGTACTCTTCGGTCTCTTGTACAATCTGCCGCAGGGTATGTATGTGGCCTATGATACTGAAGCCTTTTCTGAAACCGGCTTGTTCGGGAGGCTAGAAGTCGTCGAGTCGAGATTCGTAATGACTCTCTAAAATAGCATGTAGACGCGGCTTAAAAGGGAAATCGATCTGTAGTTCTTCAAGAAAGCGTTGTCGCCTTTCTTAAGGAACAAGACCACCGTGCTTTTGCTCGACGCCTCCGGAGTAGTGCCACCATGGAGGACGGAATTGAATAACTTCTGAAGAAATTCAAGTACCTGTGTTCTACCCGCTTTCAGAAGCTCCGCTTTAATTCCATCCTTGCCCGGGGCCTTGCCATTTAAGGTGCTGGAGAGCCATTCTAATCTCGCTCAGACTGACGTCTGGGATATCATCGGAATAGTGTCGAATAAGACTTTTTCTTGGATCGTTACTCACACTTGCGTGTGGCTCCAACGATGATGTGTACAGCTGCCCATAGAACCTCTCAATCTCACTCAGAATCTCAGGTGTCCTGGAAACGATGCTGCCACGCTCAGTCTTCAGCTTTGACAGTTGGCTCTTACTGGCAGACAGATCTCTGGTGAAGACTTTGGAGCCCTGGTTCCGCTCAATCGCTTCTTCAATACGAGCAGTATTAAATTTGCGTATGTCTCGCCGCATGCATTTGGAGATCTGTCTGTTCAGTTGACTGTATGCTGTCAAATCTGTTGACAATTGCAGCCTCATCTCCCGTCTAACAGCCATGAGATTAAGAGTGTGATCGGAGAGCTTTTGTGTTCTTCTGTGGCCGGTCTTGCAGAATTTAGCTCCGACCGCATGGACAGTTTCCACGAGCTTGTCGTTCATATCGACCACTGCATTGCAATCTTCTAGGCACTGAAAGCGGTTACGTAACTCTAGCTGAAGGGTTTCGGGATTCTGGATTAGAGCACGAGGGGGACGGAGCGTTGACTTCATTAGACGAGACCTCTCCAACTTAACGTTTAGGTTCAGTGTGCCTCTAACCATTCGGTGGTCGCTGCCAGTTTTCACCCTTGCGATCACTGAGACATCACTGAACAGTTGGCGTTTGGTCGTCATAATGAAGTCAATCTCATTTTTTGTCGAACCGTCGGGGCTCGACCAGTCGACTCATCCACTTCCTGTGGGGCCGCTTCTGGAAGAAAGAGTTCATCATAAAGAGTCCGTCTTTCTCCATAAAGTCGGCCAGCTGCTGGCCTCTACGGTTCCGTTGCCCTACTCCAAATTTCCCTACCTTCAGCTCACCGCTTTCTCTTGTGCCTAGTTTTGCGTTGAAGTCTTCCATCAACACCGTGTAGTGGGTTGTGGAGGAATGCATGACTCTGGAAATATCCTCATACATTTCCTCCACCTCCTCATCGGGATGTGCCGAGGTTGGTGCGTAAACCTGTATGACCTTCAGCGAATACCGGTTGGTGATTCTGAGTATCAGGTACGCGACCCTCGTCGACATACTCCCAACTTTACAACGTTGTTGACGCGAGACTTGTGGACGATAAATCCGACACCTCCTTGGGACAGATGGTCGTCCTCCCGGTGATAGAACAAGTTGCCGGACTCGAGGATTACCGTGTCCTCCCCCTCTCTTCGGACCTCGGATAACCCAATAATATGCCAGCGCAACTTGTCTACCTCTTCTTCCAACTCCAGTATCTTCTCGTCAGTCCTCAGGGTGCGTGCGTTATATGTTGCCAGGTGGAGTCTTCGTAGGTGGCAACCGAACCTCCACCGGAGATTCTTAGCACCCCCTGCCCCGCAGTTACCATGGTCGTCACCGTAGCCAGGAATAGCGGGGCCGCCGGAGACTGGAGCCGTTTGTTTGCGTCGTTACTCATGGGGGGGGATATTTGCCATAGTTGCCACGCTTGGCGAGCGGGTTGGCAACCGCAGTTTTAAGCTATTGCATAGCTTCTATCGCGGGCCTTTAGTGCGGGAAAATCCAGAAATTTCGTAACGAAAAAAACCTCACGCTCTCCGACGGGCACGGAGGTGTGGCTTGAAGGCCGTGCATTATCTAACGATGGTCTAACGTTGTATCTTTTCCTCAGTCTTCGACACGGTGTTTATGTATAAAGTGTTTTGAAATTTTGAATATGAATGAACAAAGTGCATTTATTATTAAGGCTGCTCTCTCGCAAAAAAGCTTGAAAAAAGCGTGCAGATGAACCAACTTTTCATCGACACTTACAGAGAAAGTACATATGAAAAAAATAGCTAGTAATCTACATGATCTGATACGTAATTTGGTTTAGCTATAATTTTTCTATCGGTGTCACATAATAAATAAAAAATACCCAAATCACCTCCAAATCGTTGAGATGAAACCACTTTACTTCTTCATTATTTATCAAAGGAATATAAAAAAAATATCTACTGCTTTGCAATACAAAATAAAATAATTTGGTTTGGTTACTTTTTAGAAATATGTATTATTTTTATGATAATAAATTAAAAATGCGTCCCGATTAAATACTGCGTCTATATCACCCCCGCATTCGTCCACGAATTCAGTGCGGGGCGCATCGTGTTGCTAGGTGGACGTACGCCGCGTTGCGAGAGCTCAGCACTACGAAATAAAATCGTAAAATATTACTGCAAAAATTTAATTTTGTTAATAGTGGAGTAGGTTTTTATATATTTTTATAGAGTAAGGGTGACAAATAAGCATACAGTCCATTAACTTGTAAGTGGATACTGTCGCCCATAGATATCTACATCAGTTATCGATTAAAAATCAAAATGTAGACGCGTAGTCTCCTCCGAGGACTAAGATGGAAATGTCTAATTTCTAATACCAAACAGTTTCGTTTCTCTTCTTAAGCATATCATGTTCTGTTGTTCTGCTGCTCCTCGCCTGTCCGAGTATTTTAATTCTTATGTAAACTAAATAGGTGTAAACAAGATGGGCATTGGCTTTATGCCATCTATCGGAAGCCATAAAAGTTTTCTGTCGTTGACTGTTATCGTCTTTTACGACACCCATGGGATCCAAAGGGGTGATGGCTCATGGTTCTATTACACCGCCACCACGTGGCTCAACATTAGTTAAATAGAAATCAGCAAACATTCTTAATTTAGAAGATTACAAGATATATTTAATTTTATTTCATTATGTGACAAACAATTTTTTTCGTTATAAGAGTTACTCCATTTATGGCACATGTCGCGTACCTATGTTTATAATTAAAACAGGGTCTTTATGCGTTAGACGGCGCATGTTTGCATTATATCTCTCGGTCGTTCGGTTTTATTTTTTCCCGTTCATTTATTTTCCAACAAATATTGCCTTACTTTCATTTCATCTGTTTATGTCAGCTTTATTGAGATGATAATATTGTTGCATGAATAAGTCAACTAGCGCCATCTAGTGTCAGGAACGAGAGCGAGGGGAGCATTGAGAAAATGACATCACAAATTACTCAACCGACAGCGCCTAGTCGAAACTCGAACGCTCGGTACCTTGCCCGTGTTTACTTGAACATTCTGGATATTTCTTTGCTAATTTAAATATATAGGCGCTGCAAGATGCGATCGAGGCAGTATTGATTTGGGCGAAACAAGCGAAGCTTCGGAGTGGAATTAAGTGAATTAGTGTGTTTAAATTATTAGTGTTTTAACTCTAATTGTGTAAAGTAAATTAAAGTGTTAATTTAGGTAATTTTATCGGCAATTTTTATTGTCACGAACCTCAAGCTCGTAACAATTGGTGTCAGAAGTGGGATAAAATCATGCCGATTTTACCTAAGGAGGAAACGGAGGGTGTCCGTACCCGAAATCAACGCCAGCAGGAGACGGACCAAAGAAGATTTGGTGCTGCAACGCCGCTGACGTCGGAGGGCCAGCCGCCGGCTGCAGGCCCGTCAGTAGCTCCTCCATCTGCAGCACCCGATTTAGGTGCTCTGATGGTGATGCTGCAGGAACAGGCTCGTCAGCAGGCGGAACAGGTCCGTCAGTTGAAAGAGCAGCTGCAGAGCGGACAAGAGGAACAGGCCCGCCGACAGGAGGAACAGATGCTTCTCATGAAGGACCTTCACGCTACCTTCGGGAAAGAGATAAGGGAGGTGAAAGATAAGGTTGCTCAACATGAAAACCGCCTGTCGGAAGCTGAAACCCGAATTGACCTAGTGAACAATCGGGTTGACAACGTAATGGCTGACATGAGGAAATCACTTGACGAACTCAAACTTGGCGAGGGAACTTCAGTTCCCGTAGTAGCTACTACACCTTCGCTACGTGGGTTCAAGGTGCCACCATTCGACGGGACTTCTTCCTGGTCAGCCTACAAAATCCAGTTCGAGGCTGTTATGAAGGCGAACGGCTGGAATAAAAGTCAGGCCATGACTGCTCTCACAATAGGCCTGCGCGACCAGGCCTTAACAGTTCTGGAAGCTCTCGGTGAGGAAGTGACTTATGAGCAACTCCTTGAGGCATTGGAGGCGAGATATGGCGACGCTCACCTGGAACACGTCTTTCGTGCGCAGCTTAAAGATCGTGTGCAGCGCATCAACGAAAACCTGCAGCAGTGGGCTCTAGAAGTGGAGAAGCTGGTGCAAAAAGCATACCGGTCTGTACCTGCGCTCATTGAAGGGAACCTGGTGCAGACATTCATCGACGGCATCCGCGACCTGGAAGTCAGAGCTGCTGTGAGGCTCGGGCACCACGAGACGCTTAAGGACGCCTTGGCCCATGCACTGGAAGTGGAAGCCGTGCGGCAGGATCATCGTTCCCATCGCGTCAGGGAGGTTGCAGCAGCTACAGTTCGCGACCGCAACAAAGGATACAGCCCAAGGTGCTATGGCTGTGGGGAAAAGGGCCATCTTCGATCCAGCTGCCCTAAGCGAACCCTAGAAAGGGAAATTGAACGATCTCAGGAGGGTAGTGCGGCCAACAGCACCGCCCAGCAGCGGCAGGGAAACGAGTAAAAGCCAGAACTGCGGGGCGGGTGCTGGCTGATGTTAAAAGAGCCCCAAGGATCTCGATCTCACAAACCCATGATGGGAACAGCCTAATCATAAAGGGCGAGATCAACGGAATGCCGTGTAAGCTGACCATAGACACTGGAGCCTCTCGTACGGTTGTTAGTTCCCAACTTATAAGTCAGTTCCTTGGGGACTCCGCATACAACCGAGAACGCCTTAATTTGGTAACAGCCACCGGTCAGCGTATACCCGTCCGTGGAGAGAAGGAGATGGAGTTGAAGCTAGGCAACGTGATCTACCTGCATAATGTCATCGTGGCTGATATAATGGACGACTGCATCTTAGGCCTAGACTTTATGAGGAATAATTTTTGTGAGATCGACGTTAAGCAAGGTGTTTTGAAATGTGGACAGGAGGAACTTTTTATGGAAGGTGCGTTACCAGGGAACGTGTACAGCATCAAGAAGATTGTTCTTCCGCCGAGATCGGAAACGATTGTTCCGGTTAGTCTACCTCGAAACGCTGGGCAAGCTCACCGTTGTGTACTTGTGGAAAGGGTAAACAATGACCTTCCATGGAAAGTAGCTCGAACCTTGGTCAGGACCACTGACATCTCAGGAGTACGTGTGCTGAACCTTTGCGACCGGGAACAGATTATAGAAAAAGGCACACTGGTTGGTACTTGTGAGGAAGTGGATTGGTTACGTCAGTGCCAATATATATCGAGTGGGACCCCCAGTAAGGATTCAGAAACGAGAGTGACCACACTTTTTGGAAGACTGTCGCAGTGTTCTGTCCCCGAACGAATTGGTCAAGGCGAAGAAGTTGTTACTCAAGTACGCCGATGTATTCTCATCAAATGATGCTGACATAGGAAAGACTGGCCTAGTTCAACACAAAATAAACACAGGAGAGGAATTGCCTATCCGTCAGCGGCCAAGAAGATTGCCGGTAGCACGTGAAAAGGAAGTGGAAACCATGATTGAAGGAATGGTGAAGGATGGTGTTATTGAACCTTCCTCTAGTCCATGGTGTTCACCAGTGGTGCTGGTGAAAAAGAAGGATGGCAGCATGCGGTTCTGTGTTGATTACCGTCGTCTGAACGACGTTACAAAGAAGGACAGCTATCCCTTGCCAAGAATTGATGACACGCTGGACATGCTTACAGGAGTAAAATGGTTTAGCACGCTGGATCTAAAAAGTGGCTACTGGCAAGTTGAAATTGACCCTAAGGACAAGGAGAAAACTGCGTTCTCGACGGGAAAGGGTCTGTGGCAATTCAAAGTAATGCCGTTTGGGTTGTGCAATGCTCCAGCAACGTTTGAAAGGCTGATGGAACTTGTACTTACCGGGCTAATTGGCGATGCCTGTCTGGTCTACTTGGATGACATCATCATCGTGGGCCGTACGTTTGAGGAACACCTTCAAAACCTGGAACGCGTGCTCATGAAGATTCAGAGTGCCAACCTCAAGTTGAGCCCGAAGAAATGTTCACTATTTCAACGGCAAGTTAACTTTTTGGGGTTTGTAGTATCGGAAGAAGGTATCCGCACAGATCCAGAGAAAATCGCCGCTGTCAAGGATTGGCCGGTTCCAAAAGACAAGACGCAGGTTAGAGCATTTTTGGGTTTGTGCTCCTATTACCGGCGATTCGTGAAGAACTTTGCAGATATAGCCAAACCTCTGCACAAGCTAACCGAGGAGAAGCGACAGTTCTGCTGGGATGAAAGTTGCAATATCGCATTCCAGGAGCTCAAGGACCGTCTGTGCAAAACACCTATTTTGGGATACCCTGATGCAAGCAAAGAATTTATAGTTGACACAGACGCAAGTGATATAGGACTCGGCGGTGTGTTGTCTCAACGGAATGGTGACCAAGAGGTCGTGATAGCGTACTTCAGCAAGTCGTTGTCAAAACCGGAAAGGAACTACTGTGTCACAAGACGCGAATTGCTAGCTGTGGTAAAGTCGTTGCAACATTTTAGCAAATATCTTCTGGGACGAAAATTTCACTTACGAACTGACCATGCTGCACTAAAATGGCTATTGCAGTTTAAAAACCCAGAAGGACAAGTTGCGAGGTGGATTGAACTACTGCAGGAATACGACTTTGGGATCGAACATCGCAGCGGGAAATCTCATGGCAACGCAGATGCATTGTCAAGAAGACCTTGTCCTGAAGATTGCAAACATTGTACTAGACAAGAGAGTAAGGAAGTGGTATCCGTGAGGATGCTCAGGGCAGACCACCTCAGCAACGAGTGGAAGGACAGCTTACTACATGCACAGCAGGAAGATCCGGACATCAAGCCGATTCTGGAATGGATAAAGGCCAGTGCTCCCAAGCCCAAGTGGAGTGACGTCTCAGCGATGAGTTCGACCACTAAAAGCTATTGGGCCCAGTGGGACAGCTTGCTGCTTCAGGATGGAGTTCTGTGTCGTAAATGGGAAAACGTTCGGGGAGACAGCTGTCATTTGCAAATGGTTGTCCCTAAAGTTAAAGTACCGGATGTTCTACAGCTGTACCATAATGATTGTTCAGGAGGCCATCTGGGAGTTAAACGAACTCTACTGAAGATCCGAGAACGGTTTTACTGGGTCCACTGTCGAAACGATGTCGAGGACTGGTGTCGCAAATGTACAAGTTGTGCGGCTGTAAAGGGACCTCAGACTCGTAGTAGAGGTGCATTGAAGTTGTACAATGTTGGTGCACCATGGGAGAGAATAGCCATTGACGTGGCGAGGCCGTTTCCGGAGAGTGAAAGCGGTAACAAGTATTTCATGGTTGTGATGGATTACTTCACTAAGTGGCCAGAAGTCTTCGCCATTCCAAATCAAGAAGCTTCAACAGTTGCAGATAAACTAGTTCATGAAGTCTTCTGTCGTTTTGGAGTACCTTTAGAGATTCACAGCGATCAAGGAAGGAATTTTGAGTCTCAAATATTCCAGGAAACTTGCCGAGTTATGGGTACTCATAAAACAAGAACGACTTCTTATCACCCGCAATCTGATGGAATGGTGGAACGATTTAATCAGACATTGGAGAGGTACCTAGCAAAAGTTGTAGACAATCGGCAACGAGATTGGGACAAGCACATACAACCGTTTTTGTTGTCATATCGAAGTTCTGTTCACGAAAGTACAGCAGTGACACCAGCTTTCGCAAACTTTGGAAGAGAATTACGGCTGCCTGCAGACCTGATCACCGGGATACCACCCGATGCTCCACGCAGTATAACCGATTATGCAAATGACTTGCGGAAAAAAATGAATGACGTTTATGAGCACGTCAGACAATCGGGCCAGCAAATGTCCGAAAAGATGAAAACCCGGTATGACCGCAAAATGAACAACAAAGGTTTCGACGAAGGTTCACTTGTGTGGTTGCACAATCCAGTCCGCAGCAAAGGGAAATCTCCTAAGCTTCAAGCTAAATGGGACGGCCCGTACCGGATTGTAACCAGGATCAACGATGTGACCTACCGGATACAGAAAGGCGCAAGAGGGACTCCTAAGATCGTCCATGTGGATCGCTTGGCGCGTTATCATGGGACCGATAATGCTCGGGACGAGCATGTCTTAGGAGGGGGCAGTGTTGCATGAATAAGTCAACTAGCGCCATCTAGTGTCAGGAACGAGAGCGAGGGGAGCATTGAGAAAATGACATCACAAATTACTCAACCGACAGCGCCTAGTCGAAACTCGAACGCTCGGTACCTTGCCCGTGTTTATTTGAACATTCTGGATATTTCTTTGCTAATTTAAATATATAGGCGCTGCAAGATGCGATCGAGGCAGTGTTGATTTGGGCGAAACAAGCGAAGCTTCGGAGTGGAATTAAGTGAATTAGTGTGTTTAAATTATTAGTGTTTTAACTCTAATTGTGTAAAGTAAATTAAAGTGTTAATTTAGGTAATTTTATCGGCAATTTTTATTGTCACGAACCTCAAGCTCGTAACAATATGTTACAATAATACTATCAATTTTTTACCCCAATTGAAAATGCCGTCGCGAATCCAAACTAATTAGTGCTACATTAGCTTAATTTTTTTACGTCCATTTATGTGAACATTCTGCATTTATTTTAAAAGGAAAACAAAGTCATGTATCCACGTCAGAGTTATTTATTTAAGGAGGAAGCATGAAATTTGCACATTGGGATGAGTTTAATATTCAGTGAATATGAGATATACATATTTTCGTATACAAAATATTATATATATTGGATTAAAACAATCTTTAGATTTTTCGGATGCTAACAAGGAAAAATACGTTTATGTAGTATGAGAAATATATTATTATTCTTCAGCCTCAATAATTAATTGGTTTTCATATGAAAAAGTCCTATCTTTAACTGAATGGTTGAAAAGTAAGCCTTCACAAGTTATGTGAACATTCTTTTATTATTTTAGTTCTTTATACGGTAAGTATTAACTTTTTATTAAAATTAGTAATTTTTTGACTTTTTGAGTAGACTAAGAATTATCACAAGCGTAGAGCAACAGTTATAATGTCATCTAAACATTTACATCAAAAAATTCATTTCAATAATTTTATTCTTAGGGGTATTTTTTATAGAATAGGGGTCAACGGTCATGCGGTTCACCTGATTGTAAGTGAACGCCGCCGCCCACAAATAATATGCAACACCAGGGGAATGTGGGATGTGATGCATTGCCGGCTTTAAAAAAAGATTAAGCTCTTTCCCTTGAAGTTCCTTAAGTCGTATCAGTTCGGAAACATCTCTGGTGGGAGTCGTTTCCACAAGAAAGTTGTACGAGGAAAAAAACTTCTTCTATTCCACAGGAGTGTATCGTCAATCATCCAGATGGTATGGATGGCATCGCAAGTTTTATATGTAGAATGTATGTAGAATTAGTATAATTTTTGTTAAAATTAAACTAAAATTGTGGCCACCATTCAAATATAGCCTATTTATGAAACAATCATGAATATCGGTACACCATTGGCAAAGATACCGTGTACCGACTTGACCTTCATTTTTGAAGTCATCTTAAAATGACAACTGCATCTTATCTCGTGGATGTTTTTATGGAAGTTTCAAAACTGTCTCCCATAGCTATCTATCCTTGATTAATAATCAAAATACAAATGTGTTGTTACCCGTTGAGGTCAATGGAATGCCTCTATGGGGCCTTAGCCTTATGGGTGATAATGACAAAAATATTCACATACTACGGACATAGAAACATATTTAATAATACGTACAAAATATTACCGTTCTTTTTGAGTTCCTCCGTAGTCGGGTAAAACATACACTTTCATTTAAATTTTATTTAAAAAAACTAATATTTTCTCATTTATCCTGGGAGCGTTTCACATACATAAATTTCACAAACATCCAGACCCGGAACAGTTTTTTGTAAACCATACAAATATTTGTTCCGTGCGGAATTCGGATCCACGGCCTTTAGTGCTGCAACTTATTGCTAAACCACTCCGGCATGGAGCCGTTAAATCAGAATCAAACAAAGAATCCATTCATTGAAAAAACATTGCACGAAATTTGTCTACGATTGCGCCAAAAGGACAATGTCTTAAACTCGCGTTCCATGTTTCTCTATTAAACCTGTTCCCTTTCTCCAAAGTTACAAGAAAGCCAAAGAATTTGCCACGCCGTGCTTTCCAAAGCTGCTAATTTAAAGCTAGTCACGAAAGACGTCTGGTAAAAACATTGTTTGTTGTTTTCAATAGATTTGAATTAATTTTGAGGCGATTATAGAATACCTATAGGTTGTTCACCAACTTTTAATTTTTATTTTGTACTGGTAATTTTAACCTGTATGACATTGTAAATTTAATAATTTTCAGTTTGTTTACATAACGTTAAAGTATACAATATTTTTATCATAGTTTAGAAAAATACTTCATTTATCATACAGTTTATACGTGGTAGAGCCACGCTCCAGCTATATTATGGTTGTAAGTAGCATGAAGTCCCGGGACCTGGGATCAAGGTAAAACCACGCACGCACCAGCGTAAAATAGCGGATTAATACTGTTATGTTTCATATGGTGATTGTAGAGCACCGGAGACCCTTTTTTACTTAAAACGAGAAATTCCATCTTAGTCTTCACGGGTGACAGCGCATCTGCATTTAGATTCTTAATCAAGGATAAATGTAGATCTCTATGGGCCACAGCATACATTTACCATCAGGTGGACTGTGTGCTCGTTTGTCATCCTAATTCCATTAAAAAGACAGTCCTTACTCCCCGCAGTGTATGTGCCAAGAACACTGGTTATGTTTTCTTACTAAATGGCTATCTAAGGCTTAGAACGAGAAAGGAACCAGTTCTCTTATCACCAGCAGCGACAAATCACTATTGTTATATCTCTATGTTCATAAAAGTTGCTTTCAATACAGTCTGTCAAAGGCCCTCTGCTGAACATAGGCCTCATATAGGGCCTCATATATTTGCCAAAGGCAGGTTGAAGCCATTTTCATTTCTTTGAATAGGTATCAGTTTGCCTCTGTAGCCTCTTACAACATCCAAGGGACGATCATGGTATATGATAGCGGATTATTAAAAATTGCTTTCGTGATTATTGCCTCGGACAAACTTACTCCACTCCACGCCTTACAGTCAAATCCTCATTAACTTTCCTAAATTACTAGGAAAAGCCTTTTTTATTATTTATGGTCTAATAAAGAGCTGTGCCAAACAATACCAAATTCAACTTAAAACTCCCGATCCACCGAACAATTGCATTAAACGCGTTTTATAAACGAGTCAACATAGAAGTAAAAGCAAAAATGGACACAAAGAAGTAGAAAATAAAGTAAAGTTTTGACATACAACTGCAGGTAGTTTTGTCCGGCCGTGTGGTGGGTACGCAAATAAAACGCGATGTTTACTGTTATGCGAGTTTTCGTTTATTAAAGCAATAGTATAAGGTAACAAACGATTGTCTACCAAATGTTCGAACATGGCGCTGCCCATGTGTGCGGATGACATCATGCAAAACGTGTGGCAGATTTACAAATGTTCATTTTTTATATTTGTATATAAATAAAGTTAAAGTGTCTGTTTGTTTTATAAAATTATAATAAAAGAAAAAAATTTGTATTCTTATCGGTCACCACGCTCAAAAAGTGTAACTTGAATTAATATCAAAGAAAAAGAAATACTGCATAAATAAAATAAATAAATAATTATAATTGCATAAGTTGATACAAAATGCTATGCAATAGCTTTACCGCGGCAGTCACCGAGTGCCACACGTATTTTTTTATAGGTTAGGTGTTGCTGCTGCCCGTAGACATCTACATCTATCCTCGATTAGAAATCAAAATGCAGATGTGTTATCACCCGTGAGGACTGAGATAGAATGCCTCGTTTCCTGTAAAAAAAGGTCTCCTGTTCACTAGACTCACCATACGTAACACAGCAGCATTAAGCTACTATTTTACGCTCGTATTCTGTGAGAGCGTGATCCTTCTCGGTCGAGCCGACCCATTCGTGCTTTAATTATACTACTAATATAACTGCAGCATGGCTCTACCACCTGTAAAAGCTGAACTTAATGAATGGATCAATATTACGATATTAACTATGCATGATAATGAAAATAGTTCTTGTTTAGAATAAAAATGTAGTAATAAAGATTAAAGCTACTTTTAGTTTTCCATTAACTTAAATAATTTTTAAGTTACATTTAAATAGAAAATTATCAGTGTATTAAGAATTAACATGAAAATTGTCATAAACATTCAACCCCCGTACAATAATTGCAAAGTGGTAGTTTTATTTTTCTACTTACTCAGACAAACATTTGTTTTTATATTTAAATGTATATTTTTATGAAGTTTACCAGTTGCTAGTTATTAGAATTATTTTTAAATAAACAAGTAGCCTTATGACAGCTTTACAGATAGCAAATCGTCGAATTTATCTCTGTTGAATCCACGTTGCTATAAATCACCAGTATTAGAATAGACGCATAATATTGTGTGCTCTGTACGGTGAGTGAAAACAGGCAGAGTTTAGCAACCCAACTTACTGGTAACGAGTAATTTCATCATGGTTTTTAAGGGTGACAACTGCATTTTGTAAATAAAAAAGTCAAAAATTTTATCGAGAATAGCGGAATATACTTATGGGCTACAGCATCCACTTACTATCATGTGATCTATGCGCTCACTTTCATTGTCATTCTGTATTTTGTTGTGATCACATGGTTATGATAAGTGCATTATAAATTAAGAGATAAGCGAGAATATGGCAGTCGGCAGCTGGATATAATTCGCTAAAGCGAACAATTAGATCAATCACGAAATCTCTCAGAACATATTTTATAAATATTAACTTTATTAAGTATATTTATAAGGTAGGAGCGTTTCAAATTACATTTGGCAAAACACGTGCTTCACTCCAGGCTTCAACTGTTGTTACTTCTACTTTCAGACACAGAAGATAGCTCATGTTAGTTAATCAAAAGATTGAATGAATAAATTAGATAAACCTTACTAGAATAACTCGTTCAAGATTCAATTCATTTCGTCAGGATATTTTTTCTTTCCTTCACCAGGTTATAAATGTGCACTATTGAACATGAACATTTTCATTGTAAGAAGGATATCAACATATATATTCTCTGTGCACAAGCACTTATATAATCTACAAGCACAGAGGAATTTTTTTTCTTACAAAATTAAATCCGTTAAACGCTATCCAATGTAACGTTTATAAGCTTGGACTTGGATTGAGTATAAAAGACCAATAGATACTTCACATTCAGGTCTGAACACCAATCACGAGTGATTTTGCACAATTTTTATAATAATAACTAAAGAGCAGTTGGATGTTGAGTTTAACACCGCTGAGAAACTTTGACTGACTAAAGCTTTATGTATGATTCAGTTAACGTAGTTGTTAATGGGCAGCCGAGAACGCAATAACAGTAAAATGTCAAAACGTTAAGCTTTACTTTCTCACATTTTTTATTTTTATTTATCTTTATCAGCATGCAAACTCTACAACATTCCACGCCATAACATAAGCAAATATGCAAAACAGTCATAGCGCGCCGTGATTCTGGCATTGAATTTTGGCAGGTACTGTTACGCTCTGCACTTAGCACGTGACGTAACCGAACCGCTCTAGACATCTAGGCATCCAAATACATTTTAACCGCAAATGAATAGATTTTTTTTTCAATATATATAATTACAAGAATACTTACATAGTGAAAGTCATTTATGCTTTTACCACTGGTCCAGAAAAAACTCTGTACTGGGAAGCACCAACAAACAACTTTAATCCACAATATTATTTATACTGTACTACTAAATATGAAAACATTTAGAAACAGCATAGCATGGATATTTTATACGTGATAAAGCCATCCTGCAGCTATATTAGTAGTATAGTCGTAGCACGAATGGGTCGGCTCGACCGGGGAAAGAACACGCTCTCGTAGAATATCAGCGTGAAATAGTAGCTTAATGCTGCCGTGTTTCGTATGGTGAGTGTAGAGAACCGGAGACCCTTTTTGCAGAAAACGAGGCATTACATCTTAGTCTCCACGGGTGACAACGCATCTGCATTTTGATTCGTAATCGAGGATGGATGTAGATGTCTATGGGCCGCAGCAATCACTTATCATCAGGTGGACTATATGCTCGTTTGTCAGCCAACCAGAAAACCTAGTCAGAAAACCGAAAGATTGGCTACTTTGCGCCTGTGTGCGAGACTGGTGATATAACGCCACGAATAATCCTGATAATAATGAATAAGTTGGTAGAAAATAATTACAATCCAAGCTCCCAAACCAGAGAAGGCGGGCGAAATATCATAGAAAGCTGGGCCTGATGTTACAGTAACGATTACTGCATTATTTTATTTATATACCAATAGCATTAAAAAAATGTTTACGACTGCTACATGGTAGAAAAAAAATAGGATATTATTGGTTTGTATAAAAACAATGTTATTGCTTACGTTATACCTACAATGTTATTCTTACACCAAGCTCTCACATTATACGAGTACTTTAAGAAAATAATTATAAGACTTTATTGTAAACTAGATTTTACCATAATTTTATATATTATAGGACATTCACACATAGAGGATTCACACGCCGCCGTTCAACTAAATTCTAGAGGTTTGAAATAATTATAAATAAAAGCGGCCAACAGCGTGTCGGGCCACGCTCAGTGTAGGGTTCCGTAGTTTCCCGTCCGTCACAGTAAGTGTTCCCACTTATGAGTTTGTACAAAAACTGTTCTTTCCATCCAAGTTCTAAATAATTTTCCTAGAAAGTCCTTATAAAGTTCTATTTTCCAGATTTTTTTCATATTTTCTAAACTTATGGTTCAAAAGTTAGAGGGGGGGGACACATTGTTTTTTACTTTTGGAGCGATTATTTCCGAAATTATTGACATTATCAAAAAATGATTTTATTAAACCCCTATTCATTTTTAAATACCTTTCCAACAATATATCACACGTTAGGGTTGAAATTAAAAAAAAAAATCACTTCCCACTTTACATATAGGGGGGCTACCCTAATAAAACATTTTTTTCCTTTCATTTTTTACCACTTTATCGGCGTGATTGATACACATATTGGTACCAAATTTCAGCTTTCTAGTGCTAACGGTCACAGAGATTAAGCGAGGACGGACAGACGGACAGACAGACATGGCGAAACTATAAGGGTTCCTAGTTGACTACGGAACCCTAAAAAGCAGAGGGAATATGAATTAAAAACTCTTTCTCTTTTAATGATTTATTAATCGTCCACTTCATCATAAACAAATGAAATATCGTCTAAAAACGGTGCATGCGGTATTAAATTCTCTTGATGCCTTGCCCAGCTTAGGTACCATATTATGGACATTACATGACAACAGCAACCTACACTTCTTTTTCCTACCAAGCAATTAAAGTAATACTGTTTGATGGCCACTCTACCGTTAAGAGAACTGCCAACTAAAATATATAGACTTATTATATTACTGCGTAGTAAAATATGTTTTTGAGCTTATGTATGTCTCGATTCTATTCGACCTCTTAATAGCCGGTTGGATATTGACAGTTCTCTTAGTAGGTTGCTGATCGTTTATATATATATATATATATATATATATATATATATATATATATATATATATATATATATGTTATAGGAACACGTGAATAAATAATTTTTTCATAATTTCATTAATATCTTATGTCTATAATCACCTGCTATTTTTTTATATCAGGCGCGTCTTTCGATGTAGGCATGATTAAAATTACGAAAGGCAATTATAAATAGCTAAATTGTTTTGGAATTAATTTTTTTATTAACATTTTTACATTTGGAAAAAATTGCATTATTTACATTATACACTTTACATTATTTCATTATTAAAGTTAGTTTAGTTTTAACAAAACTTTGATGAATTTCATTGTCGTCTGTTAACTTACCAACATCCCAACAGTCCAACGGATTATTAAGCTGAAGTGGCAATGGGCCGGCCATATAGCTTGACCATATACCGGCCATATACCGACAACCGATGAGGAAAAATGTTCTCGAGTGGTAGCCTCATACCGGTAGCCGTAGTGTAGGGCGATCCCCTACTATATGGAATGATGACGTGGTAATACATGCAGGAAGTCGATAGCTGCAGGTGGTTCAGGACCGTGCTTTGTGGCATTCCTTGTGGGAGGCCTATGTTAAGCAGTGGACTTGTGAAGAGCTATAATGATGATGATGATGACATTAATTTACGGTATGACGTTTATTTGCGACTAGCTGTATTCGTTCGCATAGAATTTCTATTTTTTGTTTATATATTAGTTTATAATAGTTTTATTTCTTGGTAATGTTGATTATATTTTATAAACTACATCACTGTTTCAACTCAAACAATAATAGTATTAATAATTTTAGTATACGGAGTAATTTCATCATTAAACCGATTTGGTGCATGGAAGATTTCGACACGGTGGATGTCGTGTCCATTTAATATTATATTGAAATGAAACTAAGCAACGTAGACATGCACTAACGTAATATAAAAAAGAAACTAAAAATGGGTTAGCAATTACTTTAATTTATAAAAATAAGGAGGGAATAAAAGGTCGTTAGCTGTGTACGTATGTGCACCATCACACCTCCTGGAGGTGTAGTAAGAGGTGACTATGGGAAACGCCAGAAAAAATGTAACGGCTTTCGATATATGGCGCTATAAACAAATCGGTTACGTCAGAGCCAGACATAAAATACCCAGACTGGTTATTCGTACCCAGACTGGCCAGTTGTACCCACACTGGTCAGCAACGTCAAAGATGCGATAGGTATTGTATTACGATCGTCAATTTGTTTGCAAACCGTGAAAATTATAATAAATCACTCCTAAAGTGGAGTGGAGAGATGTCTTGCAGTAGACATTTACGGGCTAATGATGAAGGATAGAAGAAGAATTGATAATTTTTGCGTCATAAAGTACTGCAATAAAACTCTGGGGCTCTGCAAACTTTAGAGTAATGCGACCATCACTGACACACTCCACACTTTGGATCCACTCTTGGAAGTCGATTTGTTAATTTTATTGCAAAGTTGTAGGTGTTTTAAACGAATTCGTGAAATAAAACAACTCCTCATCTACATTGTAACCGATGTTAGTTTCTGTGTCTACCACATGTTTTTAAGGAAAAAGTAATTTGAGCAGTTTACCATTTTAAAGATTTGGAGCCAAGCGAAAAAGCAGCGAAACAAACTAAATTTCCATTACAGCTTATAAAAGTCTGCTGCTGAACATAGGCCTCCTTCATATATTTCCTCACTAGTGAAATGTAGTGAAAAATTGATTATTAGTAATGCAATAAATTCTGCCCATTACAAAAAACAAACCCTCTCAGAAATATGAAGATGAACCTAGGTCTCTAATAGATAGCAACATAGGGGGATATTTGCCAGTGTTGCCACGCTTGGCAGTTTTTAATTTTAAGACGCTGCTACCCATCTCATGGTTTGTTCGCTTTTATGTGATGCAATGGTATAGTGGATATTCTCACACCGCCACTACACGGTTAAAAAATTGTACAATTTAAATCTTTGATTTGATTTATATTTTAGCTATACATTACAATGTTTTTACGATTAATAAATTAAAAAAAAAAATACGTGTGGCACTCGGTGACTGCCGCGGTAAAGCTATTGCATAGCATTTTTTATCAACTTATACAATTATAATTATTTATTTATTTTATTTATGCAGTTAAGTCTTTGATATTAAATCATGTTACACTTTTTGAGCGCGGTGGCCGATAAGAAAACAATTTTTTTCTCTTATTGAATAAATGAGAAGTTAATATTGTTTAAAATATTTTTAATATCTTACAATACATGTAGGTTATTCAGGAATTTTTATCATTGAGTTAGCAGCTAGTGTACACGCATACGTCTAGTCGCACGCACACAAACACCGTGCCGAAGTCTGCCGAGTGCCGAAGTCTGCCGAGTGCCGAAGTCTGCCGAGTGCCGAAGTCTGCCGAGTGCCGAAGTCTGCCGAGTGCCGAAGTCTGCCGAACTGAAACGACGTTAGACGATGCACGGCTTTCAACACCACACCTCCGTGCCCGTCGGAGTGGGGAACGTGAGGTTTTTTTTCGTTACGGAATTTCTGGATTCGGTCCCCGCGCGTCAAGGCCCGCGATAGAAGCTATGCAATAGCTTAAAAACAGTAACATTTACATTCCTGCATCAGTTATTCCGCCTAATTCTTTGTGGAAAACCAAAGAGCATAGAATTATCGCTACCTTTTAATGATGATAATAACATTCCATAAATGTTTAAATTGTGTGAAGCCAAATTAAATCGACAAAAGTTCTCGAATTTAAAAAAAAATTTTCGAATTTAACTTTTTTAACTTAACCAATAGGCGCTTAGTACGATATATGATCCAATGCTTCATTTTTTTTGCGCCCGAAGCAAATATGGGCAACTCTCCGGAAAGCGGGGGGAGGAAGGTGGAGAATGCTCATAGCATACCACGCAGCCGGCTAAGTGGTTATGTGGAGACTTTTACCCACTAAACCCCACCTTTTAGGGACTGGCTTAACGGTCTAACTAGAGATCTCTAAGCCGTATACGGAGGCGACCCTCAAAAAATTATAAAAATGTTGTTATTTACTTATTTTCGGTCTTCTTAATGATTTTTCTCACAAATGTAATATATTGTATGTAATATAGACACAGGTAATCACCATCTTTATAATAGGTATACATTTAAAGAGAGATGGCGCTGTTAACATCAATTCTAAAAATAAAAGAAAAAATTCGGCGCGATTGGTACATTATATAAAACATATCAGACTTTGAAATCAGTTCCTGCTGAACAAATCACTACCACAGTAGCATAGGCAAAGAAGAAAGTTCGATCTTAGCCGAAACCAACGTAATGAGGGCAAATAATCTTACGCTCACCAGATGTCGCTAGTTGATATTGAGGTGAAGTTTTTTGTTACACAATGTCATTTAATTGATAATTTAGTTTTTATAAAAGTTTATCTGTTTCTAGAGTATTATATTAATACACAAAACAATGCCTCTTTGGTGTTTTCTTTCATTGTTTGCACATTCTTAATATTTTTTTGATTTTTCTATTTTAATGAATGTCTGTGGTTTGGTTTATTTATTTTTAATATAATTAATACAAAATATAACTAATGGTACAGAAAGAAACATTAGCCTTTACAATTTTCGAACAAATTAACTTCCCGTCTATGAAATCTGTCAAATATTACACCTCATTTTTAAGTGCCGCCGCCCGGTGGCACAAAAGTCGTGGACATCATTTTTAATATATTTTTCAAGATTTTATATAGGTAGGTTACTCAACGGTAAAGAAAACATTTTAAGCAATACTTCTCATTCAAAATTTTATAAATAAATTAGTTTGTTATGAAGACTCATCTACAGGAAAGAAAAACACAATCTGCCTTTATTTATTACAGCACCACCATCTATTGATGACGTTGGTTAACTATTGTACTTTAGATATTAAGGTTAATTATATTTTTGTTTATATTTATTACGTTATTATTTCTTTTTTGTTTACTGCGTTTCATATATAATTATATGGTTATGGAAAATTATTTTACATCATTTAATTATGATTTATGATATAAGATTAAATTGCACTTGATGACTTAACGCCGCCATTGAACAAATTCGTACATATAATTCGTACCCATACTTCAGAATATTAATCATAGCATTTGATAAAATGAACCGATTTTAATGAAACAAAGAATAAATTGAACACAAAGATACGCTTTGGAAATTATCCTTACTGATTATATTGATATGAGTTGGTACTTTATACGTGATACGTTAGCAAACATACATACAGACAGACAGAATAATTCTAAAAATAAAAGAAATGTACTTATGTACTTATGTATAGTCCCTCTAAATCAATTTTGTTACAAAAACATAAAATGTACAGACATCTGAAATTTACATTTTTATTATAATATGTATAGATAATTTTCATAAGCGACAGTAGCCTAATGGCAGGGCGCGGACCGCGAAATCAAAAAAGTCGTGGGTTCGAATCCGCGATTCGACTACTGGCGTAAACCACTCGTAACACAAGCAATTTAAGCTTACCATGAGTGGTTAAGTGGATATTAGTAATGTTTATAGCATTTTTAATATTCTTAAAAAAAGGCAAGTTGCTTGTAGCCACGAACCTATCTGAAGAACGGAGTCATGCTTAAAGCGAAATACTTTGTTAATTTGTAATGATGGTTTTGTATGTTAGTTACTCTACTCTTGCATAGAAAAATGCCTGTTTTATAGGATATTATTTCACCTATTTCCTTATTTTCATTGATTATTTATATTTTGGAAACGAGTACAGCAAAGGAGTGGAATTATTTGTCAGATCCTGTCTTTCAGTGACGTTAAGACGTGTGACTTACCATGTGGGGTTTATCATCGCTTACTGTCAGGTGGGATTGTAGCCAAGCACTGGCTTATAATAACAAACAAGGGAAAATAAAATCAACCGTTGTAAAGTGAATACTGAAACTTTTAGTATATTTTCATGCGGACAGATTCATGGGCACAAGCTAGTAGATGATAGATATCCTTTTTTAAATGTCATATATCACTATAATGTGGCTGTCGTATAGAGACAGAAGTGGTTAAAAAAAGAGGATACGTGAAGTTGCGTGTGAGAGAAACGAATTGCAATTAACACGTTTCTTATTTTGTCCTCATTCAGCAAATTAATAATTCGTTAGTGTTTAATGCTATATTTATTACTTATAAGTTAAAGAATAACGTGCATTCAACAATATATAGTGCTAAGTTTCCGTGCTGATTACTTTAGCCTTAAGTCCTGTTGAAGATTTCTCATAAAGGTTTCTTATATTTACGAGAACACTACACATTTTTTTATATAGGAGAGCGGGAAAACGAGGATACGTTTTACCAGATTTTAAGTGACTACCGCCGCCCATGAACAACTGCAACACCAGGGTAATTGCAGGTGCGTGAATTTAAATTCTCATAAAGATTTTAGTCGACTTCAAAAGGAAAAGGTACACGCCATTTGTTAGCTAAAACACCGCTTTTAATTATCCTTTTTTTGTATCTAATAGTACTTATATTTTAGGACTGGTTCTAAGTAAATTTTGAAAGAATCTCACTTAGAAGTGTGAGAAAATATTTCGAGAAGATGAAGTTTTAATTAATATGACATTCTACTTATACCTTAAAACTACAATTACCTTAAATCCATTATAAATGATCAAAAAAATTACTTTTGTTTAACAGTAAGAGCCGACTTCAAAAAACTGTGTATGTGGACATTTTATTTAGCGAAAATCTCGGGTTTATCCCCAACGGCATTAAAGATTTTTTTTTATTTTTTATGATATTTCCCATTTATCGACTTCCTAAGCAAAGCGACACTTTCGCAAATCGATGTCCACGACTAATAATACAGTTTGGAACATTATTTAAGCTTATTTGCAATTAATTTAATAATACTTTTACTTCTAAAACATTATATTGCAAGGCATTCAATGAATTTACGATAGTAGGAGTCCAAAGGAATAGACAAAAGCTATATGAACTTTACAATGAAAGGTCATAATATATAATACGCGTTCGCCAGCTTACTCCCCAAGTCAAGCGTGCGTAAAGAAGTTTTACTTCAAAAATATAGCTTGGCTATGTTACAGAGATTTATTGTTGTTGTATGTTGTTAACAAAATTACCGAAATAAACGCATTATTTATTAATTTATTTATTACCGGCAGCGGTTTAAGTGTAAAGATTTAAAAATGCAGATGGGTTATCACCGATGATACCGGTAAAACGGATGAGACCGATAAATGCAGATGGGAATGTCTCGTTTCCAGTAAAATGGGTCTCTGGTTCCTTACACTCACCATTCGAAACACAGCAGCATTAAGCTGCTATTTTACGCTGGTGTTTTAGTGAGAGCGTAGTCCTTCCCCGGTCGAGCCGACATATTCGTGCTACGACCATAATATGGCGGCAGCGTGGCTCCACCACTTAAGTATAGTTTGTGAAAATGTTACCCAAAATAAGAAACGGTTAGCTGTGATTCCTTTGTCTTCACGCAAATTCACTTATCCCATTTTTTCTCACCATGTATGTATCTATATGACAGCCGCGCCATACTGATTTATTACATTTCAAAAAGGTTGTTTATCAAATACTAACTTTGCCCCCAAATCTGCTTGTTTGAATATATAATTAACGTTTCATTTCATTTTAGGCAATAGTTACAAAAAAGAATCCTTATATAAATGTACTTAGTGTATTTTTATATCCTAGCTTACACCCTTTGGCAATTGAACATGAAGAATTACATATTGGCGTATCCGCGGGCAGAAGTTAATAGTCAATAAAATATCCTTTAAAAATATAATAAATCAATATAATGCGCTTGTCATATACGTCTACTCGAGATAAGAAAAAGGAGATAGGAAAAGCAGATTAAGTGAAGCTTATGAGAAACGAATTACAGCCGTCACGTTTCTTATTTCGTGCTCATCCAGCAAAGTAATAACCAATTCTTGTCAGCTGTTATGTAGACAATGTGAGGTATTGTTTAAGTGCAATTTTCTATTTACGTTAACAAAAAAAAAATGATAGCAAATACAGTTGATGTATAAAATGTAAATTTTTCCATATTTCCACTAACATTTTTATACTTATTTCCATTAACAAGGTTTACCAAAAATGTAAAAGGAAACTCGTTTTTGTTTGTTGTTTAATTAACCTCCTGCATAAAAATAACAATTAAACAATTAACATTTAACAATTTAGCGCATACGCTCCATAAGCTTCATCTTTTAGAATTCAATTTGCATTTAAATGGTATTGAAAATGGTTTTCTTTACAAGTTTTATTATACAACATGATATCAAATTAAATTTAACCAAAACCACATTTACAAAGCGTTACAAATGCTAGCACGAGATAAATAAATTCATTTATTTTATGTTTGAACTATCTACGTCTGTTCCACAAAGCATTACGGGATCGTAAACTCTAACCAAGAAGTTAAAAGGGTAAATACGTATTTCATCATCATAATCATCATTATAGCCTACCAAAAGCCAGACATTGCAGCTATATTCATCTATATATTGCTTCATAGGAGTACAGTTATCATAGTCCCTACGCTTGGGGGACGAGTTGGTAACCGCAAATGTTTTATTATTTTAGTTGTTGTCAGGAATTTATTGCTTCGCATCTCCTGCTTCATTCCTCTCTGCCACCTTTTGCCTTTGCCTTACCTATAAGTTGTGAATGTTTTCATGATGCTACTTCACGGCTACAATTTTTAGTCAGTTTGCTCACGTAAGAGAAACCACTACTCTGACGCTGCCACTACACGACCAACTTCCTCATTCAACATATTATTGTACTTTTCTAAATACATATTAAACACATTTATAATGTTAAATATACATTGTATAGTGTTATATATATATTTGTAATTTTTTACTTACTTTACATACATACATACACTTATTTAATTCACTTATTGCATTTATTTTATTAAGAAAAGACTACGTTACGATTAGATTTAGGTACTTGTGGAAAATTAAACCGGATCGTACACCTGCAGTTCACGGCCTACTGCAATCAATCATTTCAAACAAAGAAAGCTACAAAAGCGGTTTTACCACTGATAACTTGCTGCAGGGATTGTTGTCAACCAGCTTATTTATCGCTGCTCAGTTTCTGGTAAACTAATTTTAAATACTTGTTATCAAAAACTTTTGGATACTTGGAAAGTGTTTTATGAGACATATGTTTAAGATTCATGATTTATTACATGCATGCACAAACATAACGCAATAATTCATTTGTATGCGATAAATAAAATTAAGGCCCCAACTTCAAAATGTGTGACTCCAAAGGAATGAAATATATTTCACATTCACATTTAAATATAAAAATATTTTATTCAATATGAGTCATTTGATGTCGGGTTTGAATATTTATTAAATGTCATTTTCACCCTTTTATATGGACTTGAGAAAATTACAGTCTCAAAGTTGTCTTAATGGTAGTTATCATCCAACATTTTTTTGAATAAGGTTAAGGTATTACCAGTTTTTTACTTAGCCACAAAATGTCCAAATTTTCCTTTGAATCTTGATAAGAGTAAGACAAGTTGACATTGATAAACAGTTCATAATGTGTGTCTAAGTACAAGATTTCAACAGAAGTTTTCCAGAAATCACAAAGTTTATCTAACTGTCATCAATTTAGAGACAGTCGCTTTCAATGAAAAGAGCATTTAAATTTAGCTTTTAATATAATTTCCAAATTAACTAGAACAAATATTTTAACAGTAATACTTGAATTCCCTTACATTTTTTAGGAATCCAGATTATGAAAAAGGCTCTTAACTTTGTAATTATTTAATTAAATTAAACGTTGAGAGCCGTAATTACATGTTGTTTGCCGAATTTTGCGGAATTGCCGAAAACACTGTAGTCGTACAGAAAAATTACATTAATGGTCGTGTACTACAACGTAGTACACGACCATTAATGTAATTTTTCTATACGAATCTTGTATGTACTTAACTGTTTAGTGTTGAGTTTTCCAACACTAAACAGTTAAGTAGCCGTCTTGTACGTTAGTATAAGAATGCACAAATTGATCGTAATAAATAGTGGCTTAAATTTCAAAATACGCCATCTATATTTATTTTAGCCTTGTATTGGCAGATTTAAACAATCCTTTACCGTTTGTAAATACATTACTTTTTTTAAACAGCAAAGGTAATAAATACGACATAAGGCTTATATTGAATTAATATCATAAAAGAGACGATATCACTGAACACTTCTATATTGTCTTTTGACGCAAACGTAATATTGCATAAATGATTCCTGCTTTATATTTTCCAACATTCGTTCTGTTGACGTAATTATGATTGTGATTCAAAGCACTATTATCTATCTATCTATCTAGATAGATAGATAACTTATTGTACAAATGAATGCAAAATATACATTATCGGATGTGCGAAACGGAATTAAGGTCACACTTGGACAATAAATCAGACAAAATAAAATTAATTTCCTGTCTTCATGAACCTCGTCCTCTCCGAGCACAATTTAAATATTAATAGGCGCACTATGATCAGGTAGCTTAGCAATGAATTAACTAAAATTTTGTCATTGTCGTTTCCACTGGGAGAGCAGTAGCTCGTTATATATTATATATTAGCCTAATTTCGTGTCTGTTAATAATATATATATATATATATATATATATATATATATATATATTATATATATATATATATTATATATATATATATATATATATATATATATATATATATATATATACATGTATATAGATAAAGGCTTCTCCATTAATAGCCTCATACGAGGATATTTACCAAAGTTGCAGTCCTTAGCAGACTAGTTAGAAACCGCAGTTTTATTAAAATAATTTGAGTTTAATCAGGTACATTCTGCTAGTCATCTTCTTTTTCATTTTCCTATAACTTATTCGTGCAAGACTATCTTTAATGATAATATCGTCCTATTGGAGAATCGACTCTTCTCATGGGGAAGTGGTTACTTACCCATGACGTCGTACGGTTCCTCGATGGTGTGGTTGTAATTATCCGCATCTGTCACATTGCAGTTATTGCAATAAATTTAAATTTACTCTGAGATGAATGACGCGTTCAGGTTTTGCAAAACTTCTATTACCTTATAGAGAACGTGAATGTGATTTTATGTATGTAGAAGAAATTTGATTTCCCCCCATATCGTTCCTCCGACATAATTTTACTTACTTACTTATCTTCACGCACAATCCTTAACGTGGTAGCCAGAGAGAACAGATCGCCAAGTGTCACGATCCTTACATTCCTCTTTCGCTTCTTTCAGGTTCATTAACTTCTTCATACATGTACGTCTAGGTATCCGAGTACTCTTGACCTTCCCCTCTTCGAGCAATTTGCTCACATGGTCTTCGAAAGTTAGTCTCGGTCTACCTCGACACCTTTTAATATTTACTTTCGCTCTATATATTTTATTCACCATTCGGTCTTCGCTCATTCCCTCAACGTGCCCAAATCATTGGAGTACGCCCCTATCAATTTTTGTGATAAGGTCATCTTTCAATCCTGCCATATTGCGAATCTCTTCGTTTCTTTCGATCGGCTATGGTAACGCTACACATTTTACGAATTTTAGATGGAATATGTTAGCGCAGACAAATGTTTTGGTTTTACGACAGAGCAGTCAGTTAGTAATGGAACAGATTACATGGCAATTGCGTGGCAAATCTTTTGTACTAATTGTGCTTTTACTTTTTTGAATACATTTATTTCCGTTTTAGAACTAACAAGTCTTGGACGTATAGTGATTGCCTCTAACTTGAATACTAGCTTAGATACGAGTATATGCTGCTGATGCTGATGCCACGAGCACACGCCGCTAATGTGTATCTCCTGCGCAGATGATGGTCTCCGTCAGCATTCGGATGCTGTCGTCGTTGTTGAAATCTCAAAGGGGTTCTCTCGCTTCATTTTTTCTAAAAATACAAGTTGTAAGTGGGGTACATCATTTACTTATATTTCTATATTTATTAATGTATACAAATAGTATGATGTAATGGAAAATTGAGCTATTTTTATTAAATCAACCATAAAATTTAAAAGATTGAAAATATGTACTTTCACGTTACTTTATGACCAAACATTCCAAAAGAAATATCGTTCCGTCCTCATTATGGAAGCTTGCAATCTGAGCAGCTTTACAGTTTTATAAATTAGTGTAATTATTAACAGTTTACTAAGTCTCTATTTTATGAGTTCATTTAGTCAGCAAATTTAGTTAGCAGTGCACATTAGTTACCTTACTAACGTTTTCATTCGTTATTAAGGCATCGACAAACAACAAAATTTCATTGCAAATAATATTGTCAGAGCTATAATTTGAAGGAAAATTCTAATTTTTTCTATAAAGTCAACCGAAAAGACTGAAAACACTTTTACGTTCGCTATAAAGTATTCTCATTTTGCTGAAGCTAAACGCACTTTCATATGAGTATAAATCTTAATTTTGTTATAATTTACTGTATGTACGACTCCGTGGCGCAGTGGCTTAGCAATGAGTGGCTGTGCTGGGGGTCGCGGGTTCGGATCCCGCACGGAACAAGTATTTGTATGGCCTACAAGTAAATGTTCCGGGTCTGGATGTTCGTCCTTGTGCAATTTATGTTTGTAAACAGCCCCCAAAATACAAGAGAAAATCTTAGTGTAGGGGTAACGTTTTAAAAAAAAATAAAAGAAAAAGGAAATAAAAATAAAGAATAAGCTAGATATTTTGAATTCCAATCTTGTGATTAAAACAATATTTTACAAAAAAATTAAATTTTTTCGACAAGCTATATTTTATTTTCCATAACTCAACTGTAAAGGAAACAACTGGTTCGTATTCTTGTATTAATTGAGCACTATCTATAAAAAATAAAACAAAAGCAGCAAAATAATAAGACATAAATTCCATATTGTTTTATTAACATAATAAAAGAGCAACAACTAGTGACATAAAGTAAACCTGAAGCATTTGTAAACATCTCACGATAATATCATCTTACAACTTTTGTATTGTCTTTTGACACGAACGTACGACATAATATGAATGCTAATATTTATATGTCGTCCCATACTCGTCCTGGGCCCTAGATATAATCAAAGCTCTGTTATTCACAGAAACTTAACTAAGGATATGGAATACGAAAAGCGGACGCTACGGTAACTAATACCGTCAAATATTGCCACAATATGATGTATGTTTTTTCTTTGCATAATTGTTTAAATTCGGTTACTCTACAGAGTACCTTTATACATAAAGGTTATTCGAAATTTTATGCAAAGGAGATTAACTTGATTCCATACAAGTTTGGGCCCAGCGTGAACAAAATTATAATATGTCTTATTTTGAAGATTTAAATGTTTGATAAGTATATCAATAAATCATATTCTCGCAGAGCCTGGAGTTTTATTTACATTTATGTTTTAGGATTTGTATGTTGAGTAGTGAAAACACTCATTCCCGAGATAAGTTGTTTAAATAAATTGAAAAGAACACAAAATAATGCATTTTTGTAGAAATTATTAAATAAAGTAAAATAAAAAAAAATACGCGTGGCACTCGGTGACTGCCGCGGTAAAGCTATAGCATAGCATTTTTTATCAACTTATGCAATTATAATTATTTATTTATTTTATTTCTGCAGTTAAGTCTTTGATATTAAATCAAGTTACACTTTTTGAGCGTGGTGACCGATAAGAAAACAATTTTTTTCTTATTGAATAAATGAGAAGTTAATATTGTTTAAAATATTTTTAATATCGTACAATAGATGTAAGTTATTCAGGAATTTTTATCATTTAGTTAGCAGCTAGTGTACTACGTCTAGTTGCACGCACACAAACACCGTGCCTAAGTCTGCCGAGTGCCGAAGTCTCCGAACTGAAACGACGTTAGACGATGCACGGCTTTCAACGCCACACCTCCGTGCCCGTCGGAGTGGGGAGCGTGAGGTTTTTTTCGTTACGGAATTTCTGGATTCGGTCCCCGCGCTCAAGGCTCGCGATAGAAGCTATGCAATAGCTTAAAATATATCGCCTGGAGTTACTGTGACCGAAGCTAGGTTGTTAAAGGTTAAGGATACTTAGATTACATAAATAATAATTTTTCCATTTTATGATAGTTGTTTAAGTTTGAACTGTTTTTGTGTATATAAGGTAATATAAAATAAAATATTATATAGATGCGTAGATATTAGGTAAGAACTGTAAATTTTTTAAAGAAATTAGTTCACGTTTAATGTTTGACATTATGTAGAACTACTTAAACTTATTAAGTATAACAATGTCTGGTCCGCTTACAAGCATAATATGGTAATATTTTGAGAAGTTAATTGTAATAAATTAAAACTGTATTCTTTGGAGTAAACAAGTAAAATAATAATTTGTTATAGCGCCATCTACTGCATTTTATACGTAAAATGATTTTATCGAAAAAACATTGATTAACTCTCAAGGTAGTACGCATAAAATATGCTAGACGGCATAACCAGGAAACGATTTAATTTAATGTTCTATTTCATTTTCTCGCAGGCTAAATTCTATTGATATATACTTATATATCATTTCTTATATTATGAGATTTTGAGGATACTTAGATTACATAAACAATTATTTTTTCGTTTTATGATAGGTTTTTAAGTTTGAACTGTTTTTGTGTATAAAAAGTAATGTAACAAAAAATATTATATAGATGCGTAGATATTAGGTAGATACTGTACATTTTTTAAAGAAATTAATTCAAGTTTAGTGTTTGACCTTGTGTAGAACTAATTAAACCTATTAAGTATAACAATGTCTCGTCCGATTACAAGCATAATATGGGACTATTTTGCGAAGTTAAGTGTATATATAGTTATATATGTGGTAGAGCCATGCTCGAGTTATATTAGTAGTATAGTCGTAGCGCTAATGGGCAGGCTCGACCGAGGAAGGACCACGCTCTCATAAAATACCAGCGTGAAATAGTACAGAATGGACATTGTTTAGAACTAATTAAACCTATTAAGTATAACAATGTCGTGTCCGCTTACAAGAATAATATGGGAGTATTTTGAGAATTTAAGTGTAATAAATTAAAACTGTATTCTTTGGAGTACACAAGTAAAATAATAATTTGTTATATCGCCATCTATTGCATTTTATACGTAAAATGATTTTATCGAACAAACATTGATTAACTTTCAAGTTGGTATGCTAAAAGTACTCCAATTGATATATAATTATATATAACTTGTTGTACATTTTTTAAAGAAATTAGTTCACGTTTAATGTTTGACATTATGTAGAACTACTTAAGTACAACAAAGTCTGGTCCGCTTACAAGCATAATATGGTAATATTTTGAGAAGTTAAGTGTAATAAATTAAAACTGTATTCTTTGGAGTAAACAAGTATAATAATAATTTGTTATAGCGCCATCTACTGCATTTTATACGTAAAACGATTTTATCGAACAAACATTGATTAACTTTCAAGGTGGTACGCACAAAATACGTTAGATGGCGCAAACACGACACGATTTCATTTTCTCGCAGGCTAAATCCTATTGATATATATTTGTATGTAACTTGTTATGTTATCGGATTTTAAGGATGGCATAATACACATTTATGGATATAGGCATTTATATCCTATTGATATAGACCTATATGTCACTTCTTATATTATGAGATTTTATCGATACTTAGTTTACATAAATGTAATTTTATTAGTTTTATGATAGTTTTTTAAGTTTGAACTGTTTTTGTGTATAAAAAGTAATGTAACATAAAATATTACTTAGATGCTTAGATATTAGGTAAGTACTGTACATTTTTTAAAGAAATTAGTTCAAATTTAGTGTTGGACATTGTGTAGAACTAATTATACCTATTAAGTATAACAATGTCTTGTCCGCTTACAATAATAATATGGGAGTATTTTGAGAATTTAAATGTAATAAATTAAAACTGTATTCTTTGGAGTACACAAGTAAAATAATAATTTGTTATATCGCCATCTATTGCATTTTATACGTAAAATGATTTTATCGAACAAACATTGATTAACTTTCAAGTTGGTATGCTAAAAGTACGCTAGATGGCGTAAACACGACATGATTTCATTTTCTCGCTGGCTAAA
Organism: Parnassius apollo; assembly: GCA_907164705.1. Classification (NCBI taxonomy): domain Eukaryota; kingdom Metazoa; phylum Arthropoda; class Insecta; order Lepidoptera; family Papilionidae; genus Parnassius; species Parnassius apollo. The sequence continues at coordinate 3,689 of CAJQZP010000036.1, read as the reverse complement.
TCCAATTGATATATAATTATATATAACTTGTTGTACATTTTTTAAAGAAATTAGTTCACGTTTAATGTTTGACATTATGTAGAACTAATTAAACTTATTAAGTATAACAATGTCTCGTCCACTTACAAGCAAAATATGAGACTATTTTGAGTAGTTAAGTGTATATAGTTTATACACGGTAGATCCATGCTGCAGTTATATTAGTAGTATAGTTGTAATACTAATGGGCAGGCTCGACCGAGGAAGGAACACGCTCTCACAGAATACCAGCGTGAAATAGTGTCTTAATGCTGCTGTTTTTCGTACGGTGAGTGTAAAGAACCGAGGACCCTTTTTATTGGAAATGAGGCATTCCATCTTAGTCGTCACGGGTGACAACGCATCTGCATTTTGATTTGTAATCGAGGATAGATGTAGATGTCTATGGGCTGCAGCAACCACTTACCATCAGGTGGACTGTGTGCTCGTTTGCCAATCTATTCAATAAAAAAAATTAAAACTGTATTCTTTGGAGTAAACAGGATACTTAGATTACATAAATAATTATCGAATAAATGAAAAGTTAATATTGTTTAAAATATTTTTAATATCTTACAATACATGTAGGTTATTCAGGAATTTTTATCATTGAGTTAGCAGCTAGTGTACACGCATACGTCTAGTCGCACGCACACAAACACCGTGCCGAAGTCTGCCGAGTGCCGAAGTCTGCCGAACTGAAACGACGTTAGACGATGCACGGCCTTTCAAGCCACACCTCCGTGCCCGTCGGAGTGGGGAGCGTGAGATTTTTTTCGTTACGGAATGAATTTCTGGATTCGGTCCACCGCTCAAGGCCCGCGATAGAAGCTATGCAATAGCTTAAAATTCAACTTTTTTTGAATTGTTAGATTATTTTCTGCAATTAGTTATAAAATGTCATCTAGAAAAGCAGCCGGAGGCTGTAAATTATTTGTTCTACTCCTCTCATAACCCAAGTATTTATTGTCCTGTAATCCAAGAGAAAAGCCGAGGGACAATTTAACTAAATTCACCGCTGAAGTAATATGTACTTACGCACTAGAACAGCTATTTCAAACAAAAAATGTGAGATATGCTACGTTCGTGCGGTTGGTTATTTATTATAGAATAAACATAGGTAGAGTGATCAGTAGGTAACAGTAAATTGTATTGTTAAATATGTAAATTATATCGACAACAGTTTTTAAATTTTGTCATTTATTTTGTATATTAAATTTGCTTATTTAATATAATATTGCTTAGTATTATATCAGAATTACATTTTAATTATGTTTTTACCTCAATATTTTAAAAGGTATCTATGTCAAATATAAAAAACATACTGAACGTATATTTAACAAAACTTATTAATATAACATTTAAATTACAAATATATTTATTTAAATTAGAATAAGAGTCGTTTATATCGCTGAGCACGCGAGAGTTAAAAATGGACGAATTTATTCCAGTTTAACTTTGATGTGGAAACATAAAAATAAAATAAAAGAATAATGAGCAGATTTAAATATAAATAATTTAGTCTAATTACGATAACTTATATATTATATTTCTACAAAAAAATGTGTATAGTAGTATATTTTTTAAGAAGAAGAAGAAGAAATAAAATTCAAGTTTTTTAAATTGTTAGAATTCATCCTATACTTAAGATAGATATTCGTCCTATATTTAAGCACCCACAGAAATTTCACATCTGAACAAATTAATTTAATAATCTATATTCCATGACACGAGATGGCGTCTTGGGAATGACTATGCGACTGGAGATGCTCAGAAGGGCTAGACTCCAGAGCCGTAAAACCAGTTAAATAAATATAAAAAATAATACAATATCAATAGTCATACTTTTAAACTCAAAAAAAAAATTCCCTGTTCAAAATAAAATCCCTTGACGCGTAAGGCCATAAAAAATTAGAACACTAATTACTATTAAAATTTTGTCTTGACGTGCGAGACTTTTTGTACAACTTTTGGTCATTCTCCTAATGATGTTAGTATGTATTAAATTAGATATTTAAAAAATATATAAACCAACTACAATTTTCATCGCATTTGTTGAATTTCACGTGGAATCAATGATGTGAAAATATCCTCAATTGAATAAAAATATTATGATATTTTGATGTATTTGCAATATTCAGCTTTTATTACTATGTTCGGTAATCAACACCTTTTCCTTAGGCTTAGGCTTTTCCTTAAGCTTACTGCGACATGGGCTCAATTGTAAAAAAAATTACATGGTAGAGCCACGCTGCAGCTATATTATTGTTGTAGCAAGAATGGGTCGGCTCAACCGTGGAGGACCACGCTCTCACAGAAAACCAGCGTAAAATAGCAGCATAAAGCTACTGTGTTTCTTATGGTGAGTGTAGAAAACCGGACACGTTAGTCCTCACGGGTGACAACGCATCTGCATTTTGATTCGTAATGGAGGATAAATGTAGAAGTCTATGGACCACAGTAACCACTTATCTGCAGGTGGACTGTATGCTCGTTTGTCACCCTTATCCTTTAAAAAAAATGCAGGGATTACTTGCCTTCATCGTCACGCTTGGGCGGTGGATTGACAGTAGTAGTTTTAGATGTCTGGTGTCTTCGGTCTTCACTCGCCGTGGTCGGTCAAGGTATTTTACGATTTGCGTATGCGGGATAATTATATGCCATTTATCGACGGAGGGGAAGATCTTTGTGGCCTTTCACATAGTTGATTTTTGTGAGACTCAGCAAATGGGGAGCATTAACAAATAGATCGTGAACCCATATATTTACGAAACTAATATTTTTGTATATATATATATATATATATATATATATATATATAACAAAAATATTAAGAATAAATAAAGTGTAGGATGTTATAATATGTATAGCCACTGTACATGCAAGCAATTTAAGCTACGTCCTTACCTACCATACATACATACATACCTTCTATAAAGCGCCAGTCCGATCGTGCATGGAGTACTGCTGTCATATATGGACTGGTGTTGCAAAATGCTACCTAGCAGCGTTGTACTTAGTGCAGAGGCGTGAAAGAGGCTCATTGGTAACCTTGATTTGGTTGAAACCAACCTTGTCAGCCTCGAGCACAGGGACAGAGTAGCCAGCCTCTCGGTATTTTATAGGATGGATTTCGGAGAGTATGCGCAGGAATTGCACGATTTAATTCCGCCCTCTCCTTTCCACCATCGGACGACCAGGTGGGCGGCGCGTTTTTACTCGTTTGTTGTTGATATTCCACGCATTAAAAGCAAACGGTTTGCTTCGACTTTTATAATGCTCTTCAAGGCAAGAGTGAACAGGCTTTTGTTACGCTAAGACAGTGCAATTTACCATGTAAGGTTGCTTCACCACTTACCACCAGGTGGGACTGCATTCGAGCAGTGGCTTATAAAAAGTAAAAAAAAAACACCCCAAACACATACCATTTAATGGTAAAACTCGATGAATGTAGACTATTTTAAAAACGGTGCATAGTGAAAAATTTTATGGAACCCCGTATTATACATAAGCGCAGCCATTAATTACTAATAAATATTAGTGATATCAAAGGCTAAATATGAAAGTGCCTTAAATATTATAATAGCAATAAAACTCATAAACTTTGAAAATCATTTTATTAATAAACTCCGCGTTCGAGGCTATTTAATATGAATTAGGAAACCAGTTGA